>JBCFYV010011172.1:25249590-25335427 GCA_039000515.1 Timema cristinae
GTACGATATCGATATATTTATTCTGATAGTAAAATAAGTAAAGATTCGATACTTTTCTTTCGATACCCCATCCCTATCTTGCTGGTGGTACCAGTACCATAGAGAAAGGATAAATATACTTTGTCTATGGTAGAACTGAAGACAGCAAGGAAATGGATTGCCTCGCGAGAAAGGTAAGTGATTTAAAGCAACTCTGTGACGAATAACGTGTTTGTTAGCCATTCCACAACTTACTCTACTGTATTTCACTGCCCTATTCTGGTTTCCACGCAAGATTTCGAACACAACGGGATGATTTATCAACCGAGAAACTTTTATTCTCTTTAAATGTATGCATTGGAGTTGACGTGTTTTTTTTCTTCATCCGTGTTAGTTTTTTTTAAGGAACAACACACATAAAGTAAAAGAAAAATACGGTAGAAAGGACAGTTACCCATATCTGTGACTCGCATGATCTAATCATTCTAATAAACACGGGCGATATTTTCGAACTTAATTCAATAAATAAACTTTTATTGAAATTATAATGGCAAATACCACGAATTAAGGTGGGATGGAAAAGTATGCTAGAAAAAGCTGGTGTTTTTGCAGTTTTTTTTTATAAAAAAAACATTTTGGCTAAAATAAATAAAATATTGCTCCAATACAAACAAATAATTTAATTTTCTTAACACGATGACCTCAAAATTTCTTGAATATCTGTCAAGGATGTCCTAGAATTTAATGACAACTTTTTCTCTCATTTAAGTTTCTTATCTAATACCGCTATGCTCATGATGGATTTTCAGGTACTGTTGAGTGTTGATATCAAAACGTGAAGAAAATTAAATTCTATGTCTCTACTGGAGCAATTTTTTATTTATTTTAGAAAAAAAAAGGGTTGCCATAAAAACTGCAAAAACACTGGCCTTTTCACAAACGCGAAAATAAATATTTTAGTTTTGATTTAATAATAATAATAATATAATAATAATAATAATAATAATAATAATAATACATGCATGTGACGTCATGGCATATCAACATAGTATTTCCCAAGTATTGTATTAACGTTTTATTCCATTTAAATAAAAACTATAAATTATTCAATAACTCTAAAAATAGTCTTAGATTATTGTCAAAAAACATTTTTTGGATCTTGAAGTAATTTTTTTCTAAACATGTATTTAAAAAAATTGTTTAGGCTTTCAGCTCCAGATATTTGATTTATTCACGAAAACGGCCGGTAGGAATCTTACTGCTTGGAGGTAACTTAAGAAAATTCGTGGAAGCATGTGTCTATCTAAAATAGGAAACAAGAAAAATATATTTTTGAAATGCAAGCCTATGTTGTCCAGGCGCTAATAGTATAGTAAGTGTGTATGCTCGTCATTGGAAGAGGGGAAGTGTCATCAACGAATAGACAAGAGACTTCGCAAGGTGAAATAACTACCTACTCAACTTTCCTCTCTTCTATTTTGTACACTAGCTTATAAGTGGGATAGTGCTTATAACGATTAGGTGAGTCAAGGCAGCCTTCTTGGTCAGCGAGAAAGTATTAATCGCGCTCAAGCCACACGACTTAAAAATACAAAGGTCTGTCGTTTTCTGTCGTCTACTTCACTACTCTGTCTAAGCTTATACCACCTTTTTACCTTCACCTACAGCCACCCTTTGTCATGTCTGTCGTTTTCTGGAACTACTTCTCTATTTTGTCTAAGCTTATACCACCTTTTTACTTCACCTACAGCCAACCTTTGTCATGTCGATAAGAAAGAGGGGAAAGCAAACCACGAAACTTTTTATTTCTTTGCTAGTTCTCAAATAACGTAAAATTTTATGTTGTAAGCCTATACAAAATTACTGTATTTGTCAGAGGAAGGCTAAATCTTGAGCCCTTTTTTCATATAGTCTAGTCTTATAGCTACGCAAATTTCCGTTGAAGATGAGCTAATGTCACATTTTCACTCTTTTTTTTTCTATTAATAAAACTAAAAAATAGATGGTACGAGGTGCGCACGGACTTTCTCACCCATTGTATAAAAATGGAGATATTTACTAAAAACTCGTAATATATGTGAAACGAGATAATATACACAAACACAAGCAAAAATTATGTTATAGTTACGTTAAACATTTTTTGACTCATGGATTTAAATTTTATGATTTTTTTAAAAAGAATTAAAGTCATCACTAGTATATTTGACCAAAAAAATAAGATCGATATTGGATTCCCAAGGGTTAACACGAAGTATTAAAATTTCTACTTCCTATTAAATCTTTCGACATTTTATTAGAGGTTGCACAATCTTATGGTTATAGTATTTTTATTAAATTCCTCATTTATAAATTTAGACCGCTAAAAAAGGTAAATATTGACTTTTGAGTCTAAAATGGAGGTTAGCTCATTGCTGTACAAACATTTCCCCTAAGAGGTTAAAGAAAAAGAACAAACTTTTTGAGAAATATATCTATTTAACCTATGGAATAATTATTGCGTTAAAACTTAAGTATTATCTCTGTACAACTAAATATCACAAAATTGTATGAATATATTTGTCAATATCTCCGAAACTATTAGTTTTATAAAGATATATTTCATATAAACGTTTTTAATTTTTAATAGTGCTACAATTTTGCAATGACAAGTTATTTAGTTTCCAAGATAGTTGCGAAATACGGAAACTTCCGCTTTTGTAAAGAACCTAAAAGTCGTTTTCGTAGTAAAATAGACCTACATATTTGCAATAATAGTAATCTCCTATCTTAAATAGTTTTGGAGATGTGATAAAACATGAGTATTTACGCATCAGACCGGAACCCTTAAAGTAATTTTGCCGAAAAAATGAGAGTATCCATTTTGTTTATAATATTGATCAATGCTTGGAAATGAAATTTAATCAAAATCGTTAGAGCCGATTTTGAGAAAATCAGTTTTTTCTCGTTTTGCCCTTCAGTCAACTAACCCTAATTTTAGGGTTGGATATCCAATTACACAGAACCCCTCGGGGCAACCCTATGAAAACCCTATATACCGAGTTTTAGCCCGATTGGTAAAATAGTTTAGGCTCTAGTTGGAGGTACAGACAGAAAATCAAAAACCACTGTTTCGGATTCGGGGGTCATGAAACGTCGACATTCATCAAAATCTCGAGTTCAATTTTTTGACGATTATAGTTCTTTCTCTACCCGTAAGATAGCGAGAAAGTAAAAAGGGTTGCTAAGAAATAAGAGCCCTGTTGATATCTTTTGACTTTGGCTTGAGCCCTATTTTGAAATAACTTATTGCATAATTAAATATTGCGTTAGAGCTGAACGTCTTCGCGGCAATTTAAAAATAAATTACTTACAAAGGCGGTTTCTTTGAGAATCAACCACCTGCTGCGGTGGCTGCATAGTCTAAAGCATCATTCTCGTGTCAGACTAGACTACTAATGACAGGGATATCAGGGTTCGAATCCTGCTCGGCTGTACTGAGGGTGATTTTTTCCAAATTGTTTCTCACTTTCCCCCCACGCAAATGTGAATGCACTTCCTCTAAAATTAAGCCTTCCTTATACCCAACTCATTAGAGTAATTAGTACCAATACATATAACCTGAACAAGTAGTAAGATACGTTGCTAAAAAAAAAAAAAGATGCAACCCACTTTGAGAAATAGTTTGAAAATCACCAAGATGGCAACGTGTGTTCGATCCATCTAGAAAAGTGTTCGGTGTTTGAGAAGCAAGGAAAGTGATCGAAGTAAAGAAGGCAGGCAGGTGGTAAAGAGTCCGACTGGCGAGTCCAGGTGATACTCAACATCTGCCTCGTGCTCACCCTGACATACTGGGGCAGGTGGTTTGGGCTTTTTGGAACCTCTCTCTCTCTCGCTCCCTCTTATAACATCACCACCTCGGACAAAGAACATAACAAAGGTGCCCCCCCCCCCTCCTTCGTCGCCACACACAAACTTCTTCTAGTTTCCCTTGGGGAAGAAGCGCGCGTGCCTCAACACTTACATAAGTGTTCCGCACCGATACGACAACCAGCTGTCGTGACCTTGCGTGGAACTTAACCGTGGTCGTGAGCGTTTTAGTCTGAAGGCGGTACGCAAGAACATTAGTGAATGCTTAGGGCTCTTATATGCACGCGGTTGTTGGGCCACCGTGTTGTCTAATTGCATTGAGTTAAATAATCAATTTATACACGCGTAGCAGTAAACCTTCCTCCACGTTTTGTAATTCCAGCCGCAGCGTTCGAGCGGTTTCTAAATACATCGAGTGTTAATGCGACCTTTTATACAAGCGGTGGCGGTCTGCCGTCAGCTCGCATAACTTCCAACTGAACTACACCAACTTCAGTGGTGCCCTCCCGTCAGTTTACTGGTTTTATTTACGTGTGAGGTTATGTTGTGTTTGAATATGGAAGAATTCAACACAGAACGTTTCATAGATGAGGTTAGGGAAAGACCAATTACAGTAGCCCCATGGCTTCTTTGGTGCTGACTGACAGCTCACAGCTGACTTCTGACAGAAGTGACAGCTGCTAAACACATGTTTTTGCAGATCATATGGTTCAGCGTAGGGATACATAATTTGGTCTGGTAACTTTTCAAAGCTTTTACTGTCAGTCAGCACCAAAGAAGCCATGTGGCTACTGTATATGGAACTCGGAACTAAGGATTTTTGCTAGGCCTGGTATCACTGCGCGCCCAAATATTTCGCCTACAGTGGTAGCGTTTGGAAAACGCATGTTGTAAATTTGGTACTAGAGGATCCGCTGCTGCCACGTGCATAAAAGAGCCTGTAGACCGATGGTGTGGTCCCCCGAGCATACTATCGCTCCACCTTTTAACCTATGATGACGCAAGCAAACCCACGCTAGTGTCCACTAAGCATTCACTTAGTCAAGTTCTTGCATATGGCCCCTGAGAGATGACTTTAATTCATTCATGACCTAAGTTTACTTGGATGACAGCTCAAAATGTTACTAGATGTAATCCCTAATATATCACTACCCAACAGCTGACATCTATCACTTTGGATGACTGTAATGAAAACAGATGATAATATATTAATGTGATAGCTAACCACAGTAATTTAGGACAATATTATTTATATATTTATTTGAGGTTGGACACAAAGTTTATTTATAGTTTTATTTCCCTTAAAAAAATATTAAAATCACTTTCACAAAAACTTCTAACGAACATAGCTTCAAAATGGTGACGGACGAATCTAAACCATATGATTGAACATGACGGTAAACAAGTTTTTTACAATGAAAATATTTTATTCAGTTAAATATTTCAAAATACGATAAAATAATCATAGAATCATTTATTGTATGTAAAAAAATGACAAGAATTCTCTCTTTTCCAAGTAAATACGATGCCTGTATTAAAAGGTTTGATGTGCACTATAGTACACCAAATCCATAACGTTCCAAAACGAAGAATAAGTACTTTTAATTATGTTTAAAATATTGTTTCGAGCTGGATAAAAATAAATGACTTAAAAAAATAAAATAGTATGAGAAAACTTAAGGTGTGGCCGAAGGGAGCGCGAGTAATTTTACAGTTTTTATAGAATTACAATCTTTTGGCCAAAATAAAAAAATATTTCTCCAGTAGCAACATAGAGTTTAGTTTTCTGCACATGCTAATATCGACAGATCTTGAATATCTATCGAGGGTGTCCTGGAATCTTGTCAAAACTTTTTCTCTTATTTAAAAAAGTTTTGACAAGATTCCAGGGTGACCTGGTGGTCTAGGGGTAAGGTGTCAGACTTCTGTGCTGGCGGCCGGGGTTTAATCCTCGGTCCCGGCACAGATTTATCGATTTCCAAACCCTTCCTTCACCTCTGACAAGACATCTTGTGAATGTGGGGAATGCCAGGCCACCACCGTGGTTCGGATTCCACGTTAAACTGTAGATCCTTCATTTCATCTCACAATCACCCTACCATTACACATTAGCGTAAGTGCGTACAGCCCGAACGGGTAGTAAGACGCGGTGCTAATAATAATAATAATAATAATAATAATAATAATAATATATTCCAGGACACCCTTGACAGATATTCAAGGTCTGTTGATATCAGCATGTGCAGAAAACTAAACTCTATGTTGCTACTGGAGAAATATTTTATTTATTTTGGCCAAAATATTGCAATTCTATAAAAACGGTAAAATTACTCGCGATTCCCTTCTGCCTCACCTTAAGTTTACGTTATTTTAAATGTAATATATAAACAGGTAATTAAATATCTTTACATTTACAACAAAACTGTGATCTTTTACAAGTGTTGGCAACCCAAAACCTAAACATATGATTTTCGAACTGTCATCCAGGTAAAAACCTATCGTGAACGGACTTACGCGCCCTCTTCTAATCTCATAGACAGTCCTCGATAGAAGACAGTCTGCGCAATAGTATACACTCAAGTCACGATTATCCGACCTAAAGTGGCGGTATTTCAGACCGGATAACGGAAAAGTCGGATAATACGGAATTCGAATGTAAATAATTCTCAGTATGGGTTTGCCTACTTATTTAAAAATATTTTCATAGAATATTTGACTTTGTTTTAATAGAGTCTGCCCATTTTCTGATTACAATGTAAAATAAGAATACAGTCATTGTAGGGAGACAGTAAGAATTAAACATGAAAGAAATTGTTCAAATCTTTACTATATAACTTAGTAGGGCCTACTTTATTTTGGAAATGGAACATAACTTCAAAATAAGAACAACAAGAGAAAGTAGCGTTAAATGGATTATTTTTATAAATTCAATAAATGTTTTATAGTGAATATGCATACTGGTTTATTTATTTTAACGCTCACCAAGAACCAGGCCGGATAATACGGAGGGACGGATAATCGAAATCTCGACTCTAGTATATATAGCGCTCTATTTATACGTGATATTATAGCTAGCTATAAGATATGAACATGCGCAAACCAGCTACGATAAAAAATACTGTTTTCCCCTCGACACTTTTCTGCAAGATCGCAAAGAAAACAAACACAGTAGCAATTACAATGTTAACAATGCATTAAAACAAGACAAAGAGAAAATGGATGCATGATAATATTAACACTCGGAGGAAAGAAATTGGAGAGTACCATCATTTATTTGAGGAGCACGTAGCTTGGAGTTAACGCTTTTTTATACCAAGGAGGTAGAAAGGGGTTGAAAGGGGGGCTCCGTACCCCTAGGATTTGTTGACCCCCATAAAGGGGAGTTAACACACACATAAAAAACTTAATTTTATAGCTTTTACTTTTATTACAGTTTTAATTGTACACGCCCTACCGTTTGGGTTATCCGCCTATGTTCTAATTACGCTAGTGGTTTTAGAGATTAGGAAGGTTATATTTAGAGGAAGTGTGCCCGCATTTGTGTGAAGGGAGGGTGGAAAACAAGATCGGAAATTTTTTTCAGAGCATCCGATCGAGATTCATACCTCGATCTCTTCATCATCGGCAGTCTAGTAAACTGCGAGAGTGACACGTTAGACCATGCGGCCACCGAAGCGGGTAATATTTTAATATTAACTTTCAAGATGCTCCTTGTAAAACTTTTGATTGTAAAATTAGCTTTATCAACATTCCGAATGCCTTTAATTCCATACATTCAGTATAATATTACCAACCTCGGTGGCGTAGTTAGCTAACGTGCTAGTCGTGTTGAGCTAGACTGCCGAGGACGGGGAGATAGAGCTTCGAATCTCGGTCGGGTGAACTGGGGGTGGTTTTTCCTAAATGGTTTTCCACTCTCCCTCCACGCAAATTCGGGCTCACTTCCTCTAAATTCAACCTCTTCAATTCCTAATTCTAGCATAATTAGTACTTAAGCGTATAAACCGAACGGGTAGTAAGACACGGTGCTAATAATAATAAATAATTAAGTATAATGTTGGAAAACTAATGACGTTCTTGTAATGGCCGAGTAAGAGGAGTCGAGAAAATTTGCTATCACTTGTAAGATCTCACTTGACGAATCAACCAGAGGAAAAAGCAACTTGGATAAAAGTTTGTGGCTTATGTTGGTAGTAAGTACCCACCCAATATATCAACTCACCTACTTAGTCAAAACATTGTTTTGTTACTATGAAAAGTTTAAAATCACGCACAACATTTTAACAGCATCACATGGAAGGGGACTCTAAGAAACGTCAGTATTTTTTCAGTTTTTATGACACAACTTTTTTTTGGTCAAGATAAAAAAAAATATTGCTCCAGTATAAACATAGAATTTAATTTTCTTCATATATTGATATTATTATTATTATTAGCACCGCGTCTTACTACCCATTCGGGTTATACGCACTTACGCTAATGTGTAATGGTAGGGTGATTGTGAGATTAAATGGAGGACCTACAGTTTAACGTGGATCCGAACCACGGTGGAGGCCTGGCATTCCCCACATTCACAAGATGTCTTGTCAGAGGTGAAGGTAGGATTTGATAATCAGATAAATCTGTGCCAGGACCGAGGATTAAGCCTCGGACCCCCAGCACAGAAGTCTGACACCTTACCCCTAGACCACCAGGTCACCCTATATTGATATCAACAGTTCCTGAATATCTGTCATGAGCATGGAAGAATTATCAAATAAACTTTTTAAATGAAGAGAAAAAGTTATCATTAAATTCCAGAACATACTTGACAGATATTTAAAAAAATTGAGGTACCGTGTGAAGAAAACTATATTATTCTATGTTTGCACTTGAACAATATCTCATTTATTTTGGCATAAAAAATATTCAAATATTAAAAAACGCAAAATACGCTTAATACTGGTTAGTAAAAGAAACCACCAACATAAACTATTCCCTACGAGACACCAAAAGAGGTGAGATTTTTTAGATTAATTTGTTTACTCCCCGCGTTCCACTACCTAATTGGTTGTATACATAAACTCGCTTTGCTCGTTGGGGGCTCTGTCCCCGAACACCCAGTGGGTTTTCTTTGCAAGTGGATTTAAACTAATGTAATTCCAGAGCCGTTTTTGATAGGTCTTACCGTTTACCCACTAGAACCTCCAAAGAAAGGTCCGTACAGACTTTTAAAGTTGCTCTGCCATTTTGAATTTTTTCTGGGGTTAAACATAAAAAAAAAATCTTTTTGGGATTTTTCTGTCAGTTACAGGCTAGAGGCTATAAGTTTACCAAATTCAATTTTCTATCTCATCTGGAAGTGGGTAAACATTAATATCAGTGAGTGAGTCAGCCGTGTGGTTTTATAGTAGTATAATATAATGTGCTACTAATTAAATTATTGTATAGCAATGCTTTCTTCTATATCTATTTATACTTTCTCATATAAAGAGAAAATATTGTAATATTGTAATTAAATAGATTTTCATTTCATAATAATTTAAATCAAAAGTTTCCACCCTTAATTTATTTCAAATTAATGAACAATTTCAGAAAATAAAACTCAATGCATCCACGTGTGTTTGAAAGTCTTCTCACACACCTGCGTAGTCAATTTTTTTTTTTTTTTTGTTGCTTGTTTACAAAGATTCTCTGTTGTAAGCTTATATTTTCCATTGTTCAATGTTCCCTCCCCCCTATTGCGAATACTTGTGAAATATAACAACTTTGAGAACACTTTCTTTATCGCTCCCTTCCTTCTGGAACAAATAGAACATGGCCCAAATATGGTGCAACCTAAAGATAGAAAGAATATTCCAGAATGATTTCTTTCAAACTATATACTCTAAAAGAAGGCTTCCCTTCTTCATTCGGTCAACAACCTTAAAGTAGGAATAGTCCGCGAAATACCGATCTCTCTAATTAACACTCGAACTTAAACCTTACAATAAAACGGTCCTCAACGCGCTAACTATCGTTAAGTAAAATTTTTAACATTTCTTACTCAAATGTTTTTATATTAATCAAATAAAAATAAATTTCTTCAACATAACTGAATCACATAAAATAAAATTAAATCCTGACCCTTGTCATCATAACAATGGATCCTAACAAGAGACTCCACAACTTGACGACTTCAACTCACAACAACCCCCTCTCCTCCCCACCAAAAAAACCCCCATCTCCATACAACGTGAAAAAAATTCGACCTTTAGATTATGTTGAATATTGATATTTAATTTGCCTCCTAACCCAAAAAAAGTTTATCTTTTGATTGTGTCTGTCCCTTTGTTTGTCTGTATTAATGAAATGGTTTAATGAATTTTGCTCAAACTTAATATTTAGGACTTATAATGTATACCTTCCAGCGTTTTTTCCCCCAAACAATTACCTACAACCCTTAAAGTAAGGCTTGTTTATTAAACATTGTATTTGGAAAATTTGAAATTTTTAGAAAATGGCTCTAACAATTTGGTTTAAAATGAATACATGGGGTGTGTTTGACATGACAAATATAACTGCATAAGTTTTACATTTTTTTGGGGGGTGAGGGGGGGGGGAAATTCGCCGAAAATTTCCCTACGAGTTTGTTTAAAATCTATATCATAAGTGTGTTTTACATAATAAATTGAACCATATACTCGTTTTTCAAAGAAAAATTAGCTTATAGGTAGTTAAATAGGACTGTTGTGTTTTAAATTCAAAATATTTCAAAAATGGCTTTATCGTTTTTGTTAAAATTGGATACCTAAGCAGTATTTTACGTGATAAATATCAAGGGCTAGAAAGAAGACCGAGTCGGAGGAGGGGGGGGGGGGTCAGATCTACCTAGAATTTTATGTATCCCCATAGGTCCATATAATACGTATACAAACTATTATAGGCTAAATGTATAGTAACATTTTCTAGCAGACTCCGCCCTAGCAATATTAGCTTTCCACGCACTTGCTTTAGAATGTACGGTCACTATCCCATAACACTAATTTGATAACACGACTATAAGTTGCATTACGTAGATAACTTTTAAATAACAAACTACAGTCCAATTTTCATAGGAAGAACTTCTTAAAAAATACAAAATTATTTTTTATGATCAACATTGAAAACATTTGACTATATTATTAGTGGTATTTTTAAATTAGGTGTTGATAATTACTATCAAAAGTGACAACTGCAGATCACATAGCTTGACGTATGAATATGTGAAAGTATGTGAGAGACCGCCCAGTCGTTGATCAAAATCTTGAGTCCTCAGGCTCGGAAGCACGCGTGCCATCTCTCCCCTAACCCCCTCCCCCCCCCCCTTCCCTCAACAGCTAGCTCCACGAGAAAGTCTTTATGGTAGACAACAGCCCTCTTTCTTTCTTTATAAAAGCTGTCAAAGAGAAACGCAACCTTTATTTTTTCTGTTTCCCTCCTTTACAAATGAATCTAATGAAATAGAAATAGCACCTTGACCGAATCCAGGTAGAAATTCCTCCCCCTCCCCCCCTCTTTTCCTCTTGCGCCCAAAGCCACACCAAGCAAAGGACCTCGGAAAGACACAAAGAAACCGACAGCGGTAGGCGCCTCTCTGTCCACTGCTTCCTCTGCTAGAGTCAACAATTTGACGGGCGCCGACTTCTCGAAGGAGTAAACTTCGGGCTTTGACTAGTCCCGCTAAAACAAACCTATAAAACTACCAAACTAGATTCTCATCGACATAAGAAGGACCTTAGGCTCGCGTTTAGATTAATTGACAAGGGTTCGTCCTTAATTACGTAAGGATTTTTTGTGAGTAAGAAGGGGGGGGGGGGTTTCAGTATTTTCTTAGATTTTTTTATGAGGTGTGTGTGAATGTCAAAATACAGCTAACGTAAGGTTTTCTTTTCAATTTTTTTTATGGTAATACAAAATCTATTTTATTTTGTCCGAAAATAAACTATACCAAGCATAAAATTTCACTTATTTTTAATTTACTTTACCTCAAATAAAGTATTCTAAAAGTTCATATCACTCGCTTTATTAGCAATCAATCCTAACGTCTAAAACTAATATAATTCAGCAAATTGTAGCAATATATTTGAGTATGGGGGGGGAAAGGGGGGGGGTTGATAGAGATTCTTATGATCCTTTGCATGGGGTGAGGGGTTGGAAATCATGAAAAAATGCCATACGTAATTCTGTTGATCTAAACAAACGTGAATGAATATTTCTCTTTTCAAAGTTTCGGCATTACCATTTTTTTCTTACAAAATTAACTGTTTTACGCTGCTGCCTGAGCCAGCGAGAAATTATAAATCGCTGTCAAGACACGGCTTACAATACATTGGTCTGTGTCGTTTTCTGGAACTACTTCTCTATTCAAACCTAAGCTTATACTCCCTTTCACCCTTCACCCACAGCCATCTTTGTCATGCAACAAGAAAAAAGGAAATAAACTACGAAACGTCTTATCTCAGGATAAAGAAATCCAGCTGCAAGTTTTCAAATATCTTAAAATCTCATGTTGAGTGTCTATAAAATATTTACTGTCTTTGTTAGAGAAAGGCTATATCTAGAGCCCTTTTTTCACCAACACCAGTATCATAGCTCTGCTAATTTGCTGAAAAAAAAAGTCTTTCGGGTCTAATCTTTCATTTCTTTTTCTAAAACTATCAGTGTTTGCCTCAGGACAATGCCGCAAGAACGAAAGAATGAGAACGCCTGCAGATGAATCATCGATATCCCGCTTTTCATTACTGAGTTGCGTGTAGTGTGGAATTAAAGCGTCTGGCGTTGACTGACTGCTCTGATTAGACAACTTGGGTAGAGCCCAGTTATCGTAGATATGGTATTTTAAAAAATGAAAAAAAAATTGGCAGTCAGAATTGATATCATTTCAATAGTTAATTAGTGTTCTTTATTGATAATATATATTACAAACGACATCTACACACCACATTACTTGATGTATTAATACGTGAAAATAGGTCCAGTAACATTTTTAGCCTTATTATAGACATTGGACTGTATTTATGAATCATCTTGTGAAAGGGTGTAGAATGTTCTAGCCTTAATATGAACATTGGACTGTATTTATGAATCATCTTGTGAACGGGTGTAGAATGTAGATATGGCATCATAGTTTGCAATTATAATCTTATGTGGAGGGAGGAAAAACAACTTTAATAACCAAGTGAGTTTGTAAAATAGAGTTTCCCTATATTTTTCATTTACATAAATGCAATCATAATAATAATACGACTTGTGCCCAGATGAAAAATTGGCTAAGTCAACTTTCCTGTGTGTTCGAGTCACAGGAATTATTGAGTTTTGTTTAGCACCTTGTGTCATAACAAGTTCGGGCTATGTTCACCCATATGTGCAATTTCCGTTAAAGTGTTAGGGATGAGGAAAGCTGAATTTAGAGGTAGTGCTTCCAAATTTGCGTGGAGGGCAAATGGAAAACTATTAAGGAAAAAAATATAAATCAATACACTCTACAGGGATTAAAACCCCGATATCCTAATCATCGGCTGTTCAATCTTTAGTGAGAGTGACACCTTATAGCAGTAGTCGGCAACCTTTTTGATGTTGTGGGTCATATGGATTTTAAGATAAATTTGGTAAGCTGGTTTGGAAAAAATATATAGTAAAATTTTTAAACTTTATGTTTTCTCAAATAGGCCTTAGTAATTAGCTATAAGTCTATTTTTATGAACACAATTGTTTGTTTGATAAATCCTTTGCGGGCAGATAAAATCATTTGGTGGGCCGTATGTTGCTGATCTCTGTCTTGGACCATTTAGCCCCAGTTCAAATCCTGGTTGGGCGTACTGAGGTTCCCCCCCCCCTTAAACTGTTTTACACTATCTCTCCCCAAGCAAATTTGGCTACACTTTAAGCTAAATACAACCACCATAATCCATGATACACTAGAGTAATGATTTAATATGCGTTATACCTGAAAGTGTAGAACGGAGTATCCTTAATTACGTAAGCCTTAAAAAAAAAGATTTTCGTAAAGGATCGTAAGATTTTCCGCCCCCTCCCTCTAATTACGTAATTTTTTACGAGTTATTTTTATTTAGCACCGCGTCTTACTACCCGTTCGGGTTATACGCTTTAAGTACTAATTACGCTAATGGATTAGGAATTGGGAAGGTTGAATTAGAGGAAGTGAACCCGCATTTGCGTTGAAGGAGAGTGGAAAACTATTTAGGAAAAACCACCCCCAGTTCACCCGATCGAGATTCGAACCTCGGCAGTCGAGCTCATCACGACTAGCGCGTTAGCCAACTACGCCACAGAGGCGGGTTTTTACGAGTTGGTAAATTATATTAATCTAGTCGTTTATTTAGACATAAGTATTGGTAGTTAATAAAGCAAGGGATTTGAAATTTTAGAATACTTTAATAATTGTAGCAAATAAAATACAAGTGAAATTTTTCTATACTTATAAAATAACATGTCCTGATTGATTGACTGACTGACTGACTGACTGACTGACTCTGATTCATCATCGCCGAGCGCAAACTATCAAGGCTACAGCATGAAATTCGGACTGTATATTCATTTTGTTATGTAGGCACCCACTAAGAAAGGATTTTAGAAAATTCCACCCCAAAGGGGTCAAAATAGGGGATGATAATAGTAGTATATGATAAAGTCCGTCATTTTGAAAGTTACATAAATAAAATTTTGTATTTCGGTTATTGACGTAAAACAAATAAATACGTGTTTCAGGAATTTTGGAAATTTTATTTAATAAGGGATGAAAAAGGGGGTGAAAGTTTGTATCGGACTTGCATTATTTTTGATCTGAGGTCAAGTTATGGTCATCAACGTAACGTAATATTTTAAATTAATCTGTAAATACGTATGTATATTTTCGTATTTGTATATAATCAACTTCCACGCGAGCAAAGCCGCGGGCAACAGCTATCTAGCAATTAATATATTTTTTCTAGCAATTTTTTTAAAAAATATTCTGTCTCATCATTAACATTAATTAAAAAAACCTTATATAAGATGTATTCTGAATACCCCCTTCCTCGTAAGAAAATGGGACGGCCTCTAAAAATACGTGGTGACAAAATTGATTTGGGGTGACCTGGTGGTCTAGGGGTAAGGTGTCAGACTTCTGTGATGGCGGCCGGAGTTCAATCCTCGGTCCCGGCACAGATTTATCTGATTTCCAAACCCTTCCTACACCTCTGACAAGACATCTTGTGAATGTGTGGAATGCAGGCCGCCACCGTGGTTCGGATTCCACGTTAAACTGTAGGTCCTTCATTTCATCTCACAATCACCCTACCATTACACATTAGCGTAAGTGCGTATGACCCGAAGGGTAGTAAGACGCGGTGCATATAATAATAATAATAAAATTGATTTGTTTATTAAACCACTTCCTACTTATTATTTTAGAAAATTGAAGGTAAACTCACATGCCAGGGGGAATGGCTATTGCCCCTTTGTATCTTTTGACACTACACTCAGTCCACCGGGTGAGTGCTTATGCACCTCTGCATACTTTGACCATCGAAAACGTAGTACCTTTTCTGACCTTGGATGCTTGATCTCCCCCAACCACATGCCCCCTAGGGAAGGTTTAACCAATCAGAATTCATACCGACACATTTTCTCTTCGAAAGTATCTAAAAAAAAAAAACTGAGCCACGGCCCCAGATAAGGTATATACCAGACCCACAGCCTCCAGGTTAAAATGGCCGCGTTCATTGGAATACCTTGAGTCGTTCAACACGGGGATTGCTAGGCGTATTCACAAGTGATAACATTGCTACCAAGCAGACATTTTTAAAAACACACATAAAAGATGGTTAAGTCGTTTGTAGACTTCACAGAGTGAATGGGCCATCTGATTTCAAAACAAACTCACCAATCACTCACTATATCACTAGCGTGTGAGCTCTAGCATAATACATGTGTGTGCGTGTTTGGTATTTAGTTTACTAATTTTATTTTATTTTATCTCTGTTCCCACTACTGATCCAGAGATACTTTGTTCAAGTTGATTACTGTTTTGGTTGCTGGTTCTATACGTGTTTATCTCATTGCGATGTTTTATATGTTTTATGTTCATGTGTATGTTTTCCTCAAATATTTGTCTCCTGTAGTTTTATTTTGTGATAATAATTGATAGATGCAGTGTAATGTTAACTTAAGACATGGTAATATAAGATAAGGCTTATGCCTTAATTCGCCATGTAAATATAGTCAATAATAATAATTATAATGACCCGACTTTCACCAAGCTGGGTTCGGGTAGCGTCCCTACCCTGTTCCTATAAACCAACCTCCCAAACGAGCCTACTCAATACAGAAAATTACAAAGAAACCTGTTCTAGAAAACAATATTACTTTTTTTGTTCAAGCGAATCTATGTAAATTGTCTAGATGTAAACCATCTTTAAATACTTTCGACTAATTACTTGTTTATGAAGGTAATATCGAGGTTCGAACCGGTCGGGTCTACTGAGGGTGGTTTCCCCTAAATGGCTTTTCGATGTTTTCCCCACGCAAATGTGTGTACACGTCCTATAAATTCAACTCTCTTCATCCCTAACATATTAAAGTAATTAGTACATCATATGCGTATAACCCAAATGGGTAGTAAGACGTGGTGCTAAAAGAAAAAACAGGATGTTAAGGGCGCCACCTACTTTAAGGGAAATATCTTCACACCAGTGGCGGAAGAACTTAGCCTTATTTTAATCACGGACGTCCTTAGCTATAATGACAGTGCGGGATAAAGGGGAGGGGACAGGTCTCCCTCCCCTCATTAGTCTTATCCAAAAGAGGCACTCTTAGTTGATTAAAATAAACAGTGAAATATTTTTCTCAGATCAATTAAAATTCACGTTTCTAGCAATGCATGAATGATTTAGGTAACTTATTAACAAAATTTTAAAAATTAATTCTGTTATATTATTTAGCACCGAGTCTTACTACCCGTTCGGGTTATACGCTTTAAGTACTAATTAAGCTAGTGGATTAGGAATTGAGAAGGTTGAATTAGAGGAAGTGAACCCGCATTTGCGTGGACGGAGAGTGGAAAACCATTTAGGAAAAAACCACCCCCAGTTCACCCGACCGAGATTCGAACCTCGATCTCCTAGTACTCAGCAGTCGAGCTAAACACGACAAGCACGTTAGCCAACTACGCCACCGAGGCGGGTAATTCTGTTTAACATTCATAGACCTACTGTTTAGTTGGTACATAATTTTTATTTTCTAAATAAAAGTGAAAATAGGTTTGTTTTGTGATCCTCAATAGCTAGCGATGCCTATGATTCTATGCTATTTTTTTTTGTTTAGTGCCACGTATTACTACCCGTTTGGTACGCCTATGTAAACCTACTAATTAAGCTAATGTGGTGGGGTGGGTAAGGTTGAATTTAGAGGAACTGTACCCGCATTTGTGTGGATCAAGAGAGTAAAAACACCCGGCCAGGATTCGAACCCTTATCTCTCCGTCAATGGAAGTATAGTCTATTGCGAGAGTAACGCCTTAGGCAGGGCGCACACTAACGAAACTAGTTTAATGAAACCAGTTTTGTGAAATGCGTTTCATGAAATCAGTTTCACATCTGCACGCAAACAGGTGCAACGAAACTATTCAGTTTCAGTCAAGATGTCAGATGATGTGTTTGTACTTTGGTGGTGGTTTCAAAATAAAAAAAAAAGCGAAGGTACTGGGTTCATCCTCTTATATTTGATAGGAGACACTGCAGTTATATAGTAGCCAAAGAATTGTGTGCAGACACTGATAAATTTATAAGATTTTATAGATGAGTAAATCAGTTTTTGAACTCTTGGTGTCTAAAGCCGGCCCTCAAATAACGAAGAAGGACACTAACTACACTCCTTTAAATTGTAATCGTACAAGCACGGATGTTTTTCATTAGCTTCTACCAATTTGGTGTTATAAATGGTGTCTTCTTTGGGCATTGTCAAGGAATAACACTTGCACACTGCTGGTCTTGGCTGTAGTTCAAATGAAACTATCCTTCCTGAAACCGTTCTGGCGAGTTTCATAAAACCACGGTTGCGCAATCGTATGAAACTATAGTTGCGTGAAACTCTGTGTGCGCATCTATCTGTTTTAACGTTGAATAGTTACATGAAACTTAAGTTTCACGTTTCATAAAACTGGTTTCATGAAACTAGTTTCGTTGGTGTGCGCCCTTGCCTTAGACAAAAATCTTTATAGTTAAGGAGCCCTTTCACCAGAAAAAATACATGCTGAAGCCCTCAAAAAAAATTTCACACTAATATTATGAAAATTTAATAGCAACAGTTAAATTTTACAAGTATAAGACCACCCGCCTCGGTGGCCGCATGATCTAACGTGCTACTGTCGCAGTAGACTAGACTGCCAATGATGGGGAAATAAAGGTTCGAATCTTGGTTGGGAGTTCTTAGTGTAGTTTTTTCTAAAATGGTTTTCCTCTCTCCCTCTACGCAAATTCAGGTACACTTTTTTTAAATATAGCTTTCCTCATCCTTAAACTCATTAGCGTAATTAATACATAAGCATATAACCCAAACGGTTAGTAAGATGTTGTAATGATATTGGTTTGGATCAATCTAAAATATATAAAAAGTCATGGATGAAGATAATTTTTCTTTAAAGTAACATATGTAGATTATACTTTTATTATTCATCAATGAAGGAACACGCGCTTCTCAGAAATAATGTGAAAATAATGTTACCAGTAAGATATATTTTTTATACCATTCTTCCTGTTAAAGGAACAACGCCGCAGTATTTGGCAAAGACGCCAATTCACTATACCAATAAGAAGCCAGCCTTAACAACACCTGTCACCAGGACTCTTTCTATTAGTTAGTTTTTACACTGTTGACGAAGGGAGAAAGATGCAAGGGGTATGTCATATATAAACCGTTGTGCGTATCAGCCAGGCATCCAAACATCCTCACGCACAAGTCAGTCAGAGCCACATACTGGCAGTCACAGTCTAACACAGTATAAAATAAATAACATTAATATCACAAGTGTGCATTGATATAAAGCATTTAATTGGAGTGTGTATAAGTAATTAACAGATGTCATTTAAATAAACCGTGTGTGAATAAACAGCCATCAACAGTTCTCTTTCTTACATTTATTCATTATACTTATTTAATTAGTGCTCGACCACGAGCTTAGACGCTGGTTAAACTTATCTTTTCCGTAGTGATGATAGGTGCTCGACCACGGAGCTATAGACAACCTAAACATCGTCACAGCATTATTATATCAGGGAATTAATCCGTAGTGTTTCAATCGACGCCCGACGTGGGTCGATTTAATTCAATAGTGTTACAATGTGGTGTTAAATAATAATTAATTAAAAAAAGTTTAAGACAAACGGAAAACATCACGTGTTCTGGCTTCACCTTTTATTCAGATTTGATAAAATTGACATTCATAATTACAAACAAACAAATAATTAATATTTTAAAATTGTCGCCCGAAGCCTGAGATAACTATGGCGGAGGCCAATTTGAAAAACGCTGCGTTAGAGCATGCGGCCACTGAAGCGGGTAGAATATTATTTTTATTCTTGATGCCGGGATCAACCTAACTTTAACTTAACGTAACGTTCACTTAACTTAAGAAAACAGATGTGTGATCACGATTCACGTAACTTAACGTAACAACTCAGCCAAACATCTGCATTCTCAAGTAAGATCTGTGATTTGTACTATTTGTAAAGTGATGATCTTTGAATGTTTAAAGTTTTCAATCGATATAATAAATATTTAAAACTAAACTTTTTTGATAAATTTAACTTTCCTATTTTAGTTTAATTATTTTATTTCAATGTTTGATCACTAGAACTTATGCTAAAGAGTAAACCTTGGTCATAATATCAACAAATAAATTACTAAATAGCCCTGTAGACGCCACTCGCTGAATGATTGGCTGGCTAGTTCACGTGGTACCCTTCATGTAACGTTCATTTAACGTAAAATACCTCCTAGGACATCTATTACGTAAAGTTAACTGCAAGTGAACGTTAAGTTAGCTGCATCGTGATCGCTCCCATATAAAAACACGAGGCGATCCTTTACGTTAAGTTACCTTCAAGTTGATCGTGATTCCGGAATGAGGTTGTGTTAAATTGGAGGAGGGGGGAATCCCCCTTACTGTCCCCTAGGGATGCCCAAGTGTCTCGCATCTATTTTGTTCTTGTCCAATTCTGTTCCCAGTCGGGTGACAATCAATCGACTTGGAGAGTTCGGTCGTTTTGAGGCCGGTCCGGTACCTTTACATCTGACGAGGCCATGAGAAAGTGCTTTACTCGAATCCTCCACACACACTCGTAGCTTCCCCCTTGCAAGGTCCGTGTGATCCCCTGAAGTTGAAAGGGAAAGCTTGAACCCCACGAGGTCAACTCAGGAAGGTCACTGGAAATAATCATTTGTTCAGAATGGTCTTGAAGGTACAGACAGGATAAGAAGAGTCTCAATTGTTAATACAAAAAGAAGCGGGTGAGGGGAGGAATTCTTAAGAGGTAGAGGGGAGGCAGGTACCCGAAAGGATGAAGTGGAAGGGGAGTCTAAAGGATCCGCACCCCTCACACAAACCCAAATTTCAATAAAAACGACATTCAATTAACATAAAAATTAATAATATAATGACATTATTATTATTATTATTATTATTATTATTATTATTAGTACCGCGTCTTACTACCCGTTCGGGTTATACGCAATTACGCTAATGTGTGATGGTAGGTGACAGGGAGATAAATTGAGGAACTACAGTTTAACAAGGAATCCAAACCACGGTGGAGGCCTGGCATTCCCCACATTCACAAGATGTGATTAATACACGTCTTATCAGATGTGAAGTAAGGTTTGGCAATCAGATCTGTGTCGGGACCGAGGATTGAACCCCGGACCCCAGCACAGAAGCCCGACACCTTACCCCTGGACCACCAGGTCACCAAAGACATTATTAATATGTGTATTCTTTACTATGTATTAAATAGCCAAGCTATTATAGTTGTTAAGTTCGATTGTAGCCGCATCTAAGTAAAGTATTCTTTAAATATTTCTCTTATTATTAGGTCGCTATTTGGCTTAATTTAAATAGACTTGAAAGGAAGTGATTTTTTAGAAAAACTAACTTTTTTTTCGGTATACATTGGTAGTATTCTACTATTTTATGGGTGTTGATAATATTTATCTATGTAGCTAGCTATCAAAATTGACAGATCACATGACTTGACGTATAAATACGTGAAAGTAGCTCTTCTAGCTTTTCCAGTCAATTTGTATGAAAATGGAACAGAATTGATATTATATCGTAGGACTATAATCTATACGTTAAATACAACTTAAGCAATCGCCTTAGTCATACGTTCGGATACAGCTGGCTATTTTCGTGGCCTGTGACGTAACAATCCTATGGAGTGCTCTTATCCTCTACTACTTCTGAAACAGAAATTTAGATACTTGCCTACTCTCCAAATCACTCTCAAACGATAATATTTACCAAACGGCAACTTTATCGTCAACTAAGCAAAACGGCATCTTTGGGAACGCGGACCTTATCTGGTTTGTATTTTTTTTCCGGTGGTGGGAAAGTCTGGATCGAATCCCAACCGAGTGTACTGAGGGGTAAGAGGGGGTTGTTTCCTCTTGAATAGTTTTCTCACACTCCCCTCACGCAAATGCATCTTGGTTTCTCTAGAACTCTACCTCCCTCATTAGGATATCCCAAAAGGGTAGTTAAAACGTGGAACCCAGCAAAACACTAATTCAGAGTCTTTCTTTAGTTAAAAACCAATTAGGGATTACTGAAAAGATCAATTATAGGAAAGACCTGCTGAGGACGGGGAGAGGAAGGGAGGGGGGAGGGGGGGAGTTGAATCCTGGTTGGGTTTACTGAGGGAGGTTTTTACTAAATGGTTTCTTAATCTCCTTGAATGCAAACGCTGGTAAGAATGGTTTATTACTCATCTCTTAGATTACACTGTTAAAATAATTATCATATATGCGTAAAACCTGATCAGGTAGTAAAACGTGGTGATAAAAAAAATAGAACACATTTCTCCATTTATTTGAGGTATTTTACGTGCACTTGTTGAACTAACTGATTATACCAGCACACGACTAGTAAACCAAGCCAAATCTAGAACAGACACAACGTCCAGCCTACGAACGTTAATTCATCACTGTGAAAGGGGGAAAAACCACATTTCACCAATGAAAAGATTTTTTGACCATGTCAGGAATCGAACCCGGACTCCTAGCTCAGTTACTAGACACGCTATCAACTGAGCTAAGGTGTCGCACAAGATTTATACCTTTACAATTACAGAATTTCATTTTGTTGTCGCCACCACAACACACTTTAATTCCCCCCAACGAGCTTTTATTTCTCATAAAAAGGAGATTGATACTTGACGAGTCAAAAGTTGTTGTAAATGGCTCTGAAAGTGGTGATTACAGTAACCTGCTCTCTACGTAACGGTAAGTATAGTTCGATACCAAGATATTGTGACCAAACCGGAAGTGATTTACAAACTTTTCTTTTAGCTGGAACTCAATGGAAAACAGGTTAGAGTCAAACCCGGGTTACCAATCTTGGTCAAGTCAACCGGCGGAAACGCGCCTCACACGTTCTGGAGTGAAGAAAGAAAATAAATCTGGTCTTTTTTCCGCAATGCTAGAAAACTTTGGACCGGTTACGTCAAACTCGCGAGCCGCATCATGCACGGCCGTCTTAAGGCCTTGGTAGGCCCTAGGCACTTTTATTTTTAGAGGCCTGTGTGTCCAATATTTTTATTCTAATTTCATCGTTTGCACGCAAAAAAAAAAGCCTTCTGAATGTAAACATAGCATTTAGAATCTATCGCTTCATTTTCAAAAAAGTGTTGAAGGAAAAAGAAGCTTGTGAATGTGGGGAATGCCAGGCCTATACCGTGGTTCGGATTCCACGTTAAACTGTAGGTCCTCCATTTCATCTCACAATCACCCTACCATTACGCATTAGCGTAAGTGCGTATAACCCGAACGGGTAGTAAGACAGGTGCTAATAATAATAATAATAATAATAATAATAATAATAATAATAATAATAATAACAGAAAGAAGCTTCTCAATATGAAATTGATAAAAGATTATCTTCGATCAAAAATTGGATAGCAACGATTGTCATAATTCCACTTCTTTCAACAGTAATATACTACTACTACTACTACTACTACTCTACTACTACTACTACTACTACTACTACTACTACTACTACTACTACTACTTACTACTACTACCACTACTACTACTACAAATACTACTACTACTACTACTACTACTACTACTACTACTACTACTACTACTAATAAAATAATAATAATATAATAATAATAATAATAATAATAATAATAACAGCAATATTCTGCCTCTGGGCTACATCGCTGGCAGCCCAATTTGTGGAAAGATTAGCCACTACT
The DNA here is from genome assembly GCA_039000515.1 of Timema cristinae. NCBI lineage: Eukaryota > Metazoa > Arthropoda > Insecta > Phasmatodea > Timematidae > Timema > Timema cristinae. The sequence continues at coordinate 25,272,891 of JBCFYV010011172.1, forward strand.
AACGTATCGTTGTCTAAGGCAGCGATTCTTAGCCAGGGGGCCACGAAAGGTTTTTTTCGGGAAGGGCCTCAAAATAATAATTTAAAATGTTATTTGCTTATTACTGAAGTCAATTATCTTAAATTTTACGTTTTAGAAGAAAGAGATCGATGATCGTAAGCATGCAAGTACAGTAGACTCGATTTTCCGGGATAGTTTGGGGGGAAGAAGAACGGATAATAGAATACACGGATAATACAAATAATTCCCATCTGTGTACCATCGCCATTCAAAATTTGTAGCCTTTTGTTTCCTACTTATTTATGCGAAAAGGGATTTTCCACAGTGATAAATATTAAAACGAAGCAGCGAAATCGACTTCGAATCGACACCCGCGTGCAAATAGCATTAAGTAACACAATTTAACCCAGAATAGACAAACTAGTGGAAGGTGTTCAACAGCAGAGATCCCATTAAATACACTTCGGTAGGTTAATTCCTGTTATTTTGTTTGTTAATATAATCAATAAATAAAGCCACTATTTTAGAATAAATCTGAATGATTATTATGTTAGTGAAAACTATGGGGTCGCGATAATATTTTAGGATATTTAGGGGGCCGAGTGTAATAAAAGGTTAAGGACCACTAGCCTAGGGACGCCTGAATGTACTATTCGCAGTTACCGATGAGATGAGATGATGGCGTTAGTGAGTATAAGGGTGTGGAACCAGTGGAAACACTTGAAACCAAACTTAGGCCTAATTAACCAAACCCTGGTGGCCATTTGGGTTATTCCCCTTTCGTGAAAATTACCCATTGTACCAGTTGGGAATCAAACCTTGGGACCCCTAGGCTCGTAGCCAGGTGCACTGAATACCAGGGAGTTGAACAAGAACCGGAACAGAAATTAACATTTATTTTTAAGGAACAGGAAACGGAACTGGAACCCCAAAACACTATTATGAAGAACCGGAACTAGAATTGAAACCGTTAAATAATTTTAGGTTCATAAAGGTTTTAAAAGGTTCTTAAAGGTTCCTAGTTTTACAGAATTGTATATAATTTTGACAAATTGCATACATTTTTTTTTTCCTAAGCTTAGTTTAATTTTGAAATGTTGTGTTACCCCCTTTCTCAGTAAGTTATGAAAGGGCTTGATATATTTTAGTTAATTAGTTTGTTTGAAACCTCTTTTATAAGGTAATTAGAAAAGAGTTAATGAGCTCTTAGCAACACACACTAATGAGTTTAGATTCTAGAGGAATTTAGTGACTGTCACAGTGTTCGTTGTTTTCTCACTTTAATGTTTAAGACAGAGGTTTAAAAAGCTGTATTTAGCTTTGATAGAAGAAAGATAATACCACATTCCTTAGAAGTTGAAATACTGAAACTAAGAAATCATCTCTTTTGGACAAATAGTCTAAGCCTATTGTACTTAGTAGGCCTACTTCCTGGAAATGAGAACTGATAATCTGGTGGTTGTTTGAACAGATTATAATAGCGAGGAAAAGCAAATGGAGTGTGGCAAAATGCAAACATTAAGGCGGAGTACCAGTGAGCGCGAGTTTAGGGCAGTATTTTTGCAGTTTTTATAGCACAAACATATTTTGGCCAAAATAAATCAAATATTTCTTCTATAGAAACATAGAGTTTAGTTTTCTGTACATGCTAATCTCAATAGTTGTGAATGTCATGAGCATGTCGGCATTTGGTGACAAACTTTTCTCTTTATTTAAAAAGTTTGTCTCCAAAATGCCGCCATGCTCTGACAGATATTCAACAACTGTTGATATTAACATGAGCAGAAAACTAAACTATATGTTTCTATAGAATAAATATTTGATTTATTTTGGCCAAAATATGTTTATGCTATAAAAACTGCCAAATTAATGCCCTAAACTCGCGCTCACTAGCACCCCACCTTAAATTCTTTCACTCAAGTTTAAATTAGGAAGTGAATGTGTTCCTTGTGCACATTGTGGATGGAGGTGATTATTTTTGTTTGTTAGTAAGTGGTTTAAATAATATTATTGATGAGATACGTTAAAAAAACTCAGTTTAAAAGTTTTTTGACAATGAGATTGACGGTGACAGATCAAGATGCAAATTAGAAGGATGCACGATTGTTATTAAGGTACAATATAATTTTTTTTTAGATTTAGCAATACTTTTGATCTAGAATGTTATTTCCAAAGTTGTTCTCCGCTCTCCTTCCACGCAAATGTGGATACACTTCCTCTAAATATACATATATAACCTCCCTCATTGATTAAAAAAACCATTATCGAATCTAGTATATTGACGTAGCCTGAAATGATGGAAAGACGCAGTTTTTTTTTAAAATTTTAAGAACCGGAACACTATCAGGAACAGAAAAGAACCGTAAACTATATTGTTCTCTGACGTGAACCAAAACCGGAACCAGAACCGATAGAAATTTCGGTTCGACTCCCTGCTGAATACTACATTAGAGGGCCGGGTACTACTATACTTTTAATTTCAAATGATGCTATGACAAAGATTGACAACATAATTTTTGGATTTACACGTACAAAATGTTGCAACGTGAACATTTAAATATAAAACTGAAAGTATCTACTGGACCTACACTACTGTGTCTGTGATTGTATCAGCGAACCACTTGAGAAACGCAACGACTTATTTTTGTTGTTTTGTTTTTGTTATTCTATCTCCGTACCCAGCCATCTACTATCTATTTGTTTTATGTGAGTGAATATATTATAAATAAGACCTATCCATCAATATACTTACTATCAGTCCAGACTATGAGCATTTTAATCATGCTAGGGTTAGGGACTAGTAAGGCAAACTTAGAGGAAATGTACACGTATTTGCGTGGAGGAAAATTGGGAAGGCATTTTAAGATGAACACCTAGACGGGATTTGAGAACCGATTTCCCTTTCACTGGTAAACTAAATTAGATGAGCTTAAAATTTAGTCCACGTGATCATAAATTTCATCTATCCATCCATTTGTCTATCTATCTATTTCAACCAGCAGTATATTCCTCTTTATTTTGATGTACAGCCTACTACAGGACAAAGAATGTACTGGGTCAACTGATGGGGTGATATTCTTCCATAAGACCCATCTCAGACCTGATGTAGAAAAATATCCATCCAAACTACATGTCTACCTGTAATAAATTCCATGGATCAAGGTTATATCGCTCGCTACCTGTTAACACAGTAAATGTGAGATAAGTTGAGACTGGCCATAAAGAAACGAAGTTTACTTTTTTTATTTGAGATGTATCTAAACTGACTGATTGTATCAGCACGCGACTTACAAACTACCGATAACTTAAATCTAGAGAAACCCACTTCGGTGGCCACGTGGTCTTTCGCGCTATTCTCGCAGTAGACAATACTGCCGATGACGGGTAGATCGAGGCTTGAATTTCGGTCGGGTGTACTGAGTTTTTTTTTTTACAAAATGGGTTTTCACTCTCCCTCCACGCAAATTCAGGTATACTTAATCTAAATATAACCTACATAATCCCTAAAATCTTTAGTGTAATTAGTGCATAAGCGTATAACACGAACGGTTAGTAACTATTAAGACACGGTGCTTAGAAAAACAAAATCTAGGGCAGACACAACATCTAGCCCCCGGTCGTTAATTCATCACTGTGAAAGGGGAGCCTACATTTCACCAATGATACATTTTTTGGCCATACCAAGAATCGAATCCGAGACCCTTAGTTTATTAGTCAGACACTCTACCGACTGAGCAAGGTCATATTTAGATAGAGAGGAACTTTTTTTTGACAGTTGCTAAACAATTTTCAAAAAAGTTTGGACGTCAAGTCATGTGTCTCGGTCCTGTTACTTTTGATGGTTAGTTTCATTTCTAATAAACATATTATTGATATTATGTGTTCTATCTTACGACAGGTCCATTCCTTTTGTCAGTGAAGTTAGACCACCAATGCACCCTGTCCTCTGCCTCCTCCTTCAGCCTCCAGAATTTTCTTCTTTCCTTTAAGTCATCCAATATTTCAATACTCCTTCCTAAGCTCCTCTTTCCCTCAACCTTTCCTCCTATGACGTCCTTGCATAAGACAGTTCCTCTTAAGGTGGTGTTTGACCCAGTTTACTTTGTACAGAAGAATCACATTCAAAATGGTACACATATATATATATTTAAAATGTTAAGCAATTAATTTCTACATTCTACAATAATTCCCGATTTCAATCCATTTCCAGCATGAAAGAAATAATTAAAAACACCACACCAAATAAGTGTCCAAACATATTCAAAGGAGAAGCCGCAATTTCAGAAAAATACAATTTCATTTCAACAGCAGTATCTCAAACTTTACTAAACATATTTTAATTTTATTTATTTAAATAAATACATTTACTTTCAGGATTATCGTATCAAAGTTTACAAACTCTCAATAGGAAGCCGCAATCAGTATATAGTTTACGTTTTTCGGTGAATGTAAGGACGCTATTATGACAGGATTATCGATGTCGTCATAAAAAAAATAGCCGTGCTCTCTATAAAAATAGCTCTTTAATTGAATATCTGCTCAACAATTACAACACGAGTTTCGTTAAATGTTATCAACGTTCACCACAAAAAAAAAACAACCTTTTTTTCTACAAGTTTTTTTCCAACCAGAATCATATAGATATCTAGGCTGTGGATGTAGAAGAAAATGAAAACACTAGCCATATAGTGAAAATAATAGACTATAATATTCGAGTATAACTTTTTTAATTCAAAATTTCTTAGGGATATTAAAAAAATATTGAAATATCCAAAACTCGAATTAACCATTTTTCTGAGTATTTAGGCAGCTGGTACACAATAAATAAAAAAATTAATAACCTTGAAATATGCTACATATAACCAAACACATTTTATATATATATGTTATATAGGACATACGTACATAACAAAATTCCCTGCTTTCTCATTTACTATGAGGACAAGCTAGCTCCAACTTTATTTGACATTCTAGATATATGGGGTGGATTAATAAAGATCGTTAGGTTGGATTTGAAATGAATACAAACCCGATAAAATTAACAATGTAATATTATTATTACTATTAGCACCGTGTCTTACTACCCGTTCGGGTTATATGCACTTACGCTAATGTGTAATGGTAGGGTGATTGTGAGATGAAATTGAGTACCTACGGTTTAACGTGGGATCTGAACCACGGTGGAGACCTGGCATTCCACACATTCACAAGTGTGAACGTCTTGTTAGAGGTGAAGGAAGGGTTCGGCAATCAGATAAATCTGTGCCGGGACCAAGGATTGAACCCCAAACCGCCAGCACCTAACACCTAACACCTTACCCTTAAACCACCAGGTCACCTTAACAATGTATAGGCTTCGAATTATCCGAACATTTCCTTCTAAATTTCGGACTAAATGTTATCTTAACATTGATTCCAATATAAATTTCATGGGGAGTCATGGTGGGTTCAAATTATCCAATTTTTTGACTTAGCCAAATCCAACTGTATATTTGCGATGTTGGTATCGTGCCAATTGTTAAGCCAGTCTCCACTATTCGCGAATGTGAACGAATGTTCAGGTTTCGGATGACAGTCCGAGAAGTGTGGGAGGTTCACGAATGGCGGATGTTCAGTCGAATATTTTGGGATTCAAGGGGATTTCGATCTGGGAACGGTTTTTGGGCACGAATCTTCGGCAATGTTAAGAGGTAGACATTCCCCAAAAAGCGTGTGAGATCCACAAAAAGGCGAATATTCGTATAGGTTTCATGACACGAATGTAAGCGAACATTCTGGCAAATATTTGGCCAAAACATTCATCCACATTCACGAATAGTGTGGAATCTGCTTAAGAAATGTAAAACTCAGAATATACAAAGCAATTTCCTCCACCAGTTGTTAGTTATGGCTGTTTAAATACGGTCTTTTAGACGACAAACATAAATTTGGGTGTTTGAAAACAAAGTACATTCTTAGGAAAATATCTGGTCCCAAGAAGGGATGAAGATAATGGAGTATGAAAGGGATGATGATGATGATAATGATGATTTACAGACCCTGTACTCATCATCAGATATTGTTAGGGTAGGTACAGTAGCCCCACGACTTCTTTGGTGCTGACTGACAGCTCACAGCTAACAGCTGACAGTTTTGAAAAGTTACCAGACCAAATTATGCATCCCTACGCCAAACCATATGATGTGCAAAAACATGTGTCTAGCAGCTGACACTTTTGACAGTCAAAATTTAAGTATATACCTAAATGATGACTGTCAGAAGTGAGCTGTGAACTGTCAGTCAGCACCAAAGAAGCCATGAGGCTACTGTAGTAATCAAATCTCACGGGTTACGGTGGGCAGGACATGCAGCGCGAATGGAACCAACTAGAACCGCGTTACATTCATTCACTGGCAAACCTGATGGGAAGAGATCAGTGGGAAGACGCAGATGGGAAGATAATATTATAATGGATCTTAAAGAGATAGGGTTAATGAGGGGGACTGGATAGAACCATCCTAAGATAGGGGTGGGGGTGTACATTTGCAAGTGCGTTTAAACACTTTTGAGTCCTAATGCCATAGAGAAAGTAAGTATCTTTGCGGTGTTATACTTAATTAATATTCTCAGTGCTGCCTTCTAGTACTATACAAATTTCTTAAGTTTGCCTTCTATAAAAGTTTATAATGTTTCGGGTGAATTTCAAGCACTTTTTCTTTTACAATACTGTCCGAATAACATAAAAACTGTTTTTGTCGGGTTTCAAACGTCACTGTATACCTTTTATTTTTTCCTCATCATACAGGAAATTAAATTGAAAGAGCACGCACGTATTTCTCTGTGTATGTGTGTATCCATGTGTGTACTTGTGTCTGGAACAGATGAATCGATTTCGATCAATCTTAGCATACAATACAATCCTCCGTTTACATATTTGTTTGTGTTCATACCAGACAAGGTTTTGAAGAGAAGAAACTTCCGAATAACGACCATTTCTTTCTAGTTTAACTGGAGGTCAGAGATGTACAATATATTAAAACATATAAAAACATTGAATGTTCACTTATCCAGTATCAACAGTAGGATATTTTGTTCTGAATTCTGGTGCCTTTATCGTTTATTAATCAGAGAGGGATTTTAACATTTTTGTTGGCACACTTGCTCCTTGTCACTTATTGAATCGGAATAAAGCCATACCTTTTTCCCTCAGCAAGACCTTTACCGGTGGTCATGCGGTACAGGGCTTCAGTCTCACTCGCAACACACTGAATTACCATAGAATGAAAAATTAGGTTGGAATTTTATCCTCTCTTCATACTAATGGGCGTACATTTCCTCTAAAACAGAGGTCCCCAAGTCTATGCCCGCGGGCGTCATGGCACCCGCCGAACCTTTTGCGTCTGCCCCCACGTTTTGACCACAGCTGAAAAGTTCTTGACTAATCATTTTAATCTGGCACTTTTCCCACAAAAATCAAGTTTGTGCTTATCTCCAGGTATGCTGTTCTCAAGAAGTTGGTGTTGAAAGCCCCCCTCTTTCCAATCCCTCCCTCTCATTCCTCTTTCTTTGCCCGCTCATATTCAAAGTGTACTTTATTACTCGGAACTATCATTCTACTCACTAATACCATGCTAATACTTCCTATTTCTTTGTAAATATCTTGACATGGGTCTATCCAGCTTTGTTGTATGAATAAACACAGAATAAACATATATTTTAAAAAATGTACCTAATCACTAAAATTGTGGTGAGTAGTTAAATTATTTCCTTGTGTATTTATTTTGGTCTTGTTAAAATCGTAAACAAAGCAGTTTTTTTTTTATTTATTAACATTGACTTTTGGTTTGGTAGAAATTGTTTCAATTGTTTAAACTGGTTTTGGACTAATTTTGCGTGAGTACCATTTGCGTTATCTTATTATGCGAATTTTAAAAACTTTTTTTTTAAATTCTAAACTCAAAATTTAAAAAATATATATTTGTGTGTGTGTTATTTGCATTATGAATTATGTTCGTCTATAAATTTACCTTGAAAAATTATTGATACCCGTCGCACAACCGTTAGTTTTGAATGTGCTCGAAGGTGCAAAAAGGTTGGGGAACTTTACTCTAAAACAACCTTCTTCATCCTAACCACTAAGATTAAGCTATTAATAATCACGATTATAAGTGTAATAGTCTATATTAATGAAAAGAAGAGTTAGTCTGTCATGAGCATGACGCGATATCTACCCTATGCAGAGGTCTGAAATCAAAAAAATTAGTAGCCCCTGTGAATGAACTGGAACCTCAAAACAGGAATTTTACAATTTTGATTAATTAAAAAAAATAAAAATTAAAAACTTGTTCAGAAGCCATAAAATGAAAAGTTTTTCCTGTTTATTTGAAGAAAAGGGAATCGTTGCCTGGGGTAACCACGCAATACATTACATGGTTACCATGGGCAACATCGGGTAGCCAATAAAATAGAGTGCACTGTTGGTCATGTGAACAAAAGCGTCAGTCTCACTCAATTTAGTTTTTTCCCATTTAAAAGGAGAATTTGATTTAGTTTCCGACTAGATTAGTTCAGGGGCCGACCCATGTCCTGTTGGAAAGTTTGCGTATGGAGGGTTACTCTTCAAATATCATTAAATATGTGTCTGGTGATTTTTTTTCATCTTGGGTACATGACCAAAGTTAGTGGGGTCAGTTTTTCAAAATGGCCGCCAAATATAATGGATGGTTTTAAACCTTTAGCAGCATTTAATTCGTTTTGCGAGCAAGTTTGCTATCAAATGAAAGCTTTAAGTCACGGCATTGCAATTAAACACACTTTATTTACATATTGTAACATCACATTCATAGCAATAGCATTTAATTCAGGGAGTATTATACTATTTGTAAAATATAATGTGCACTTTAATTTATATATTTCTTTATGTTTCAGATGATTGCATGATCCAGCATATGTTGGACTCAACATGAAGAGAATTCAGTTGAAGCGTCCACTATTAAAAAGTAAATCCGACCAAGAAGCCGTTAATACTCATTGTTCATAATATACCACCGTGATATCCGTGGACATGAATATGGACGTTCAAAGTTATTGGTTACTTCACAAAAGTGAAAAGATGGATTGTTAAGTATTGTTGGTGTAGATGATACGAAGTACATTGTGTACCATATGGAAGGTTACAAACCGTATATCCTGAAAGCTAGAAGAATGAAGGAAGCAGCTTTGCTCATTTACCCGAGATGAAAAACATTACCATACACATATTTAATGATATTTGCAAAGATATACGCAAACTTTTCAACAGGATATGGGTTGCACCCCATTCCCCCACTAGATACACCAAGAGAGTTTAAATGGTTTCCCCATCTTTCCTACACGCAAATGCGGACTATTTTGTGTAAATGCGTGGATAGCTCGGACGGATAATTGCCTGTACAGTTCAAAGTCTCAGGGTAAAACGGAGCGTGTGTGTACTGTATCAAGACTTTGTTTGGGCTGTACAGTCTTAAGAATTGGCCCGAAGGATTTCACATCTGCCGGAATTATTTTCCTGCTAGCCTATAGACTCACAGACAAGCTTGGACGTGTGTGGAAGAGCCAGCAGCACCAACTACACTTTGAGCCAAGTCATCAGTTTAGTTTCGAGTTCTACTAAATAGAACTCACCACGTTGACCACAGTTGATGATGGTGATGGTGAACTTGAAGAACTACTCTCTCGAGTTTATCACAGAGTTTATTTACTTATATAAATATAATACATGTTTAGGTAATATTAAATCAAAGGATTATAGTAATAGGAACAAAATATCAGAGCCATATGAAGTGGCACATTAAAAACTTTAAAAAATATATGAAAATGCAACCAGGGATTCAGTTACTAAGAAAATTAACTATCTTAGAAGCCGCTTCCGGAAGAAAATGAAGAAAGCGAGTGCCCTAGAACATTCAGGTAGATAATTTTTTTTCCATTGTTTTTGTGTACACATTGTGTCTTTTCTATAATGCTGGACCAAATTGTTTAGGTACCGATAAAGACAATGTCCACAAACCTACTTATTGTATTTCGACACGCTACTCTTTTTGTTGGATAGCAAAAACCACGAGAGAGTATATTCAAGGTGGAGGAGATCATATGATCATGAAACCAGAAGCGAAGGCGATATGAATTTAAGAAAGTAAACATTATATAATGTTGGTAAATTTTATTCATTATACCTATTCTGTAATATTGTTAATTGCCATTTACAATATTATATAGCCATGCAACCCTACCCTCATCGTTGGACAGGATGTTTCAGCGAAAGTGTGCAAAAATTAAACAGGACATAGGGGATGCTCTACTGAACATTTTTAGACAAGGAACGTGAAGGCAGCTAAGGGAGATATGGGCCTAAACATGTCTAACACTTACAAATGTCCGGTTTATTTACAGCTAATTATTACATGTAATTCATTTACATTTAGTTGTAACATTACGAACAGTTAGTAGTGTACAGTATACCATATCATTGACCCACCATTTCGTACCTAACAACAGTTGCTCTAAATGAGGGCCACCAACACCAATGCAAGCATGACATCGACGTAAGAGATTCTGCCGCACCCGTTCAAATATCCATCGCGTGTTGCGAATAACATCACAGGCGCCGACAATCCTGGCAACCAATTCCAAGTCTTGTGTCCACTGGGGTTTCATACACAAGTGATTTGAGATATCCCCATACGAAATAGCCTTCAGGCTCTCCCCCACATGTGTAGGCCCATATCCCCCTTCGTAGGCCACACGTTCCATATCTCAAAATGTTCGGTAGAGCATCCCCTAGGACCTGTTTAATATTTGCACGCTTTCGCTGACACATCCTGTGTATGTAAGTAATTCCTGCCGAACATTCTTCGCTGCTTCTTCAGAATTCTTAGTCAGAGCTCTTTGTAGTCCCCTATACATTAAATACTCTTGGAACAGGTCCAAGACCAGGAATAGCTTTGCCATTTACCCAACCTTCTTCGTATAAGCTCATGAGTGGTGTGTAAGATTTTAAACACCCTTTACGTACAAAATTGTGTAGAACACTACAAGCCATTACAACTTGTTCAATGTTTTCCAAGCTTAAATTGATAGCTGTATGGAGAATCCTGAAACGGGAAGACATAATCCCGAATACATTTTATATGATCCGGCAAGCTCTAAACAACCGATAATTAAATATTCTTTGTTCAAATTTAATTTCCCTCTGGCTTTAAAAATCATTGCGTAAATCAAATGCTTCGTCTCTTACAAATACACATGGACGTTTATTTGAGTTATTTGCGAGAGGTACATGAAGTTGACAACTCACCAGATTTTGTAGAATTTCATATTCTTGATTGCCCCACTCCCTCCATTTGAAACTCACCCCTTTGTGCCAATATCACACAAGATAAATTCATAATTGACATTTGTAATAGCCATTAACTCTAAACTATTACTATTCTTGTAATTCCAAAAGTATGAGCCGCTTCCTGCTGGTGGGGTGATTTTGATGTGCTTACTATTCACAGCACCCAAACGGTTTGGAAACTGACATCTTTTATAAAAATCGGCACCAATTTTTCCCCAACCAGCTTCCGTTTTGGGGAACTAAAAATAATGATATTATGTTTTGAAATAAATTATATAAACACAGTAAATGATTATTATTATAATCTATAAATTGGTATTTGACCTATAATAAATCTTGAAATAAAGTATCTAAACATATTTTTAAAATGTATTTTAGGATAATGATCCAGGTGAAAATGACATACATAATGTTATAATGACAGTGCCAGATACTCCTGTTTCTCAAGTATATTCTGGAAGTTCTACATCCAATAGAGTAAATAGGAAAGGGTGGATGGATAAATCAAACTAAGTTTTGAGCTTAGTAGCAGACAAATCAAAATCATCAGATTGCCGACCATATTCATCATACGGAAATCACAACGCAGACGAAATGAGAGCATTGCCTAAAGAGCAAGCTCTGTATAGTCAAAATTTAATAAATTATGCAATTTTTGAAGCTAAATTAGGACATTTGAACAGAAGTGCCATGATATAAACAAAAAATAGTTACGTTCAAGGACAAATGCCACCTATGGTTTCTAGACAGAAGCAGTTTGAAACACACATAGTCACCCACTCAACTTACTCAACTACACCAAAAATCACAACAAACACATGCCTACAATACCAACTCTCCAGTCACAAACTTATTCAAATTCACAAGAATCACTTGTTTATCAGGCTATTAGTTTTACTGAATATTTTCCAAGTACCGGGACTTCTTTTACTCCACATGATGAAGCCAATAATTGAATGTCCTAATTATTTTATTCCTTTAAATAAATTTGTACTCTTTGACTTGTACTATTATTTGCCCCATACATATAAAATACATAAGTTTGCATATTATTTAATTAGCATTTGATATATAGCACCGCATTTTTATAGCATGATTGTTGACAGATCCTGAGGAGGAATTTCCATTGCAAACTTCAAATCTGTGTAGCTCCTGCCAGTAGCCAGAAGGTTGGCGCTTAATCGTTCGTGGGGACTTAGAGCATCCTTCATTACGGTGTCATTGCACCTAATTTGCGGTGATACCAAGTACAAAGGTTCAAAACACTTAGCTTGATCCATTCTGAGGTAATTGTGTCAATCGGTCGGGCTGCATTCTTAATTCATTTTAATACATTTATGGCATAGATTCTGTTCGCTTCAGGAACCATGATTTTACCCACTTAAGTCTGTGCTCATGTTTATTTTATCAGAGCCAGGACCAAATCTATCGCAACTATATCATCTGTCGAGAATGTAGACATGATCACGATTCGTGATGATTAATAACTGAACAAAAATACTAACTAAAAACCGTACGTGCGGTCACAATATCGATATTGAAACTTAGGTTAAGTAGTCTGTAGCAGCCTGTTAAGACACAAAGCATTTTAGAAAAAAAACACACACCTCTCAACTTGATAGACACGCTTTGTGGAAGTATGCGTGCTTGCGTGTGTGTGTGTGTGTGTGTTAGACAGACCACCACAGACCAACCTGGTCTTTTATATGAACCAAGCGAGGCTGAAGGAAACTAGACCGGTTTTATGCACACCGCACAGACAAAACAATTCACCAACAAAGGGACATTGGAAACCAAAAGACAAGGTTTAAAGAACCAAAACGATCAATGACAGGCTTTACACTCTAAACAGTTTTCTTTCGCAGAGATGGGGTCTACATAATTCTCTTGATATTATAGTTGATTATGTTTTGTTTGTATGCTCGTAAGGTGCCGGAATAGTTGAGGAGAAACTCATAAATGACTGAAACAAAGTGGTTTTAATATGGGTGCGGGTGGATCCAGGATTTTCATGATGGGTTGATGGGAGATTGGAAAGAGGGAGTGGGCGCTTTGGTATTTTATATATGTAAGGTGATTAACTCTACAGATTTTTGAAAGTTTTTTTACATTTGAAGCAACAAATTTAATTAATTATTCAATTATCATTAAGAAAAAGAAAATACTTAATAATAATAATACATTTAAGGAAAATACATACAAGTTCATCATTTATTTATTAATTAATTAATTTTTATAGTTAAATTGTATGTTAAAAATGTAAACCAATTATTGACATTAATTGAAATGCGAAGCAATTGGATAGTAAGATATTACGTGACGGTACAATTACTAGAAATTGTAACAAAGATTTAATTGGTTTAGTGTTTTAGTTATTATTGTTAATGCTAACTAAAATTTTGTCTTAAGGGGGGGTACACCCCCCACGACTGCCCTTTGGATCCTTCCGGAAGGTGAGAGTGTATGGAATACGAGAAAAGGCCAGTGTTTTTCCAGTTTTATATAAAAACATTTTTTGGTCAAAATAAATCAAATTATTCTTTCTACTGGAACAATATTTTATATATATTTTTTCCAAAAATATTTTTTATATAAAAACTTGAAAAATATTGTCTTTTTCTTACATTATCTACACTCCACATTCCTGGGTGTGTATCTGTTAGGCAGTAGGAGAACAAATAGGGGAGTAGGAAAATATTTCAATGATTAACCAAAATACATAGATTTTTCGATTTTTGGAGTGGGAAATTTCAACTTCTTGGTCTGGTTCAAGTTGTATTACCTAATAGACTCTTGATTCCTTAGTAATAGCTAGGAAAAGTTATTTAGCAGATATAATTTTATGTATCCACTAACCACATAATATTATCGGAAAACTAATAATTATGTTGAACAACTGTCACATTTAGGAGTTAAAACTTTCTCAACAAACTTTTTTTTACATTAATAACATAATCATGAAATTATGAAAATAACCTGTTTTTTTTTTTTTTTTTTTGTGGTTGCTGCATCTGTAGACCTGTAATTCACTTAAAAGTGATTTACAAAGAAGAACTTCTAAAAGAATGCCTTCTTTTCATAAACAAATATGTCAAACCGGACTATTGAAGGCGGTTGATGAAGTCAAAACAACTCGTACTGGTTCGCTTGTGTTTACGCAGCAAAAACTTTTATATGGAAACTAAAATGTTGTATAGCTTTTGTCTCTATAAAAGAGAAATACATTTCTCTTTGTGATATCATTTAGGGTGGCCACTTATAAGAAATAAAAGTGTGAATACAATACGGTTTAATTTATTATTTCATTATTTCATTAACTATATAATATACCTTGTTGACATAAGCACAAAAAGTAAATATATATTTTTTTATTCTTTCAGCTAATCCTAAGGAAGAATTAATAGAAGCTTTTGATACATCTTTTCCACTTCAATGGCCGATTGGTTTAAGGCTTCACTTTTGTGTTAGAATAGCCTGCTGATGACGGGGAGATCGGGGTTCGAATCCGTTCGGGTCTACTGGGGTGGTTTTTCCTGGATTGTTTCCCACTCTCCCTCCATGCGAATGCTAAGAGGTAACGTCTATAATGCTCCCTTCCTCATCCCTACCCCATTAGGGTACGGCCAGACTGAGCGCGCGAGCGAGCGAGCGAGCGCGCGAGCGACTAAAATATAAAATAGAACACATTGGTTGTAATGGGGGTGGCCACACTGGAGCGAGCGAGCGACTGAGCGCGCGCGCTTGAAAGATAGAACTGGTTCTATTTTTCAAGCGCGCGCGCTCGACCCGGTACAGTCTAGTTTACAGGCGCTAGGCAATATTATTGTATGTTGGTTCATTGAGTGCTGGGGAAACTTCTCATTTTGACATGATATTTGACTTTTTTCTATCAGTGATAGGTTTAACACACTTGCTATTAATGGCCCGGTGACCTGGCGGTCTAGGGGTAAGGTGTCAGACTTCTGTGCTGGCGGCCGGGGTTCAATCCTCGGTCCCGGCACAGATTTATCTGATTACCAAACCCTTCCTTCACCTCTGGCAAGACATCTTGTGAATGTGGGGAAAGCCAGGCCTCCACCGTGGTTCGGATTCCACGTTAAACTGTAGGTCCTTCATTTCATCTCACAATTACCCTACCATTACACATTAGCGTAAGTGCATATAACCCGAACGGGAAGTAAGATGCGGTGCTAATAATAATAATAATAATAATAATAATAATAATAATAATAATAATGGCCTAATTTAATGGGTAAGACCATAAATAATATAATGTATATATGTAAACCCGATATGTTAAAATACTTCAATATTATAATCAAAGTAGGCCTTTACAAATAAGAATCACCATTAGTTTGGAGAGAGTATGAAAAAACCACAACAATAAATAAGTTTTATAAATCACCTTCAGTTCACTGAGCCAAGATTCGAACCTTTGCCTCCTAGTCAAAAGTTATCGAGTGCAACGCACCATTCTGCCACTGGTGCGGCAAATCTGATTTTAAAACACTTCAGTACAGTACCATACGCATTTCTCAATTTATTAATTGGATGCACTTCTACTTTTTTCTTTTTTATAAATACACAATATTTTCTGTAAGAATTTTCGAGGAGCAGAGATGTACTAAGTGTGTTTGACAGAGACATCTTCTCTAACTAGAGGGGTGGGGGGGCGGTGACCTAGTGGTCTAGGGGTAAGGTGTCAGACTTCTGTGCTGGCAGCCGGGGTTCAATCCTCGGTCCCGGCACAGATTTATCTTATTTCCAAACCCTTCCTTCACCTCTGACAAGACATCTTGTGAATGTAGGGAATGCCAGGCCACCACCGTGGTTCGGATTCCACGTTAAACTGTAGGTCCTTCATTTCATCTCACAATAACCCTACCATTACACATTAGCGTAAGTGCGTATAACCCGAACGGGTAGTAAGACGTGGTGCTAATAATAATCTAACTAGGGTCCGCTAATTACGCGCTCGCTCGCTCGCTCGCGCGCTCGCCAGTTTGGCCACCCAGTCGCTTGCGCGCTCGCTCGCTCGCTCGCGCGCTCGCTCGCACGCTTGGCAGTCTGGCCGAACCCTTAGAGTTATTATAGATGTGTACAACCCGAACAAGTAGTGGGACACGGTGATAGTCACCCACTTTGGTGGCCAAATGGTATAAGGCGTCACGATCACAATAGACTATGTTACCGATGATGGGGATATTGGGTCTCGAATACCCATTGGGTTTTCTGAGGGAATTTTCCTGAATGGTTTTCCACTCTCCCTCCACACAAATGTGGGTACACTTAATCTTAATTCAACCCTTCTCATCCCTAACACGATAGTGTAACTTGTTCATATGTGTAAAACCTGAACGGGTAGAAAGACATGGCCATACAATTTATTCCTACAAGCATTGACATTTGTGTCTTTCAATTTACTAATTACTCTAATGTGGTAGGGATTAGGAAGGTTGAATTTAGAGAAAGTGTACCCGGATTTGCGTGAAGGAGAAGGGTAGAACCGTTTAAGGGCAAAAAACCTTCATTACACCCGACTGAGACTTGAACCCCGATCTCCCCATCATCGGGAGTCCAGTATATTGCGAGAGTGACGCCTTAAACCACGCGGTCACTGAAGTGAGTTCTTACGTAGGTGTTATCCGTGGGTGTTCTAAAACAACAAGCTCCTGGGCCCTTCGTCTCACTGATCTACTCGAAAGGAGAGGCGGACATAAGCTTAGCGAGATTTCTAGCTCTCATTTATTCATCAAAACCAACTATTTTTGCCCTCTAGGAAGAATCAATAAGGTTCCACGTGTATACCACGTTGCCAATACGACCGCAGGTGGTCAAAACATCGCCTGCCGACAGACTATCCGGGATAGGGGTTAGCGAGAACTTAGATCTAAAAATAGACCACATCGGTGGTCTCGTGGACTAAATGTCGGACTCGACTAGTTGGGATTTCCGGTGGTGGGGAGGTAGGGACGCAAATATTAGCCGGATATACTGAGGGTATTTCCCCCTCCCCCAAAAATGATTTTATACTCTTCCCTAGCTGTCAATGAGGACACATTTATAATGTTACTGTTCACAATTTATGAGGAGATAGCTCATTATGAAAATACTTCACCAGGTTATAATTGAAATAATTTATGTTCCTAATGAAGTATTTATTCAGCATTATTACTGTATCGAACTGGGTGAATATGCGATCCGTTATCACGCGTGCTGATATTTCACTAATTAGGAAACTGGGATGATTAAAATGGAATTCGGTCTAGGGGTAAGGTGTCGGACTTCTGTGCTAGGGGTCAGGGGTTCAATCCTCGGTTCCGGCACAGATTTATCTGATTACTAAACCCTTCCTTCACCTCTGACAAGACATCTTGTGAATGTGGGGAATGCCAGGCCTCCACCGTGGTTCGGATCCCACGTTAAGCTGTAGGTCATCCATTTCATCTCACAATCGCCCTTCCATTACACCTTAGCGTAAGTGCGTATATCCCGAACGGGTAGTAAGACGCGGTGCTAATAATAATAATAATAATAATAATAATAATAATAATAATAATAATAATAATAATAATAATAATAATAATAAAAATAATGGGATTGGATCAAGAGTGGTCAAATCTAGTGACCAGTGCGGGGTAGTTACGGTCCTGTTTCAGATACGGTGATTGGTAAAAAAAAAGTTTTCTCTTGACGAACGCAGGTCCTGACCGCTCGGTGACTATTACGCGAATGTCGTCATCTCAATTTGCCAACAAACGGGATGTATTCGTTCCTCGTCTCTTCCGCCACCTTACACGATCAATATTAGTGCACAATATTGCGTATTGCACAGTAATATTGACCGTGTAAGGGTAATATTGAAGGTTCGCGCAATATATTGAGGAATATTAAAAGTTTTCAATAATTATTGATGCTCCATCGATATTATTGAGCCCTGTAAGGCGGTTATTACGCAAAAGGAAATATCTACCAGCCTCAGGCCAAGAAATCTGAACAATTATTTTTTAAAAAAAAATAGAATATTATAATATAATCAAAAAACTATTACTTCTAATATACTGTAATCATATTACATGTTTTTTTAAACATTTTATTTAATATATTAATTTTGGTCTTTAAGGCTGTTTATAGAATCAAAGTGGAACTGTCTAAAATTTAAAGTGTTTCCCGCATAACTTTCAGACACCCCCCATTACCCCCCACCAACGGTGTGTATACAGTAGCCCCATGGCTTCTTTGGTGCTGACTGACAGCTCACAGCTTTAAAAAGTTACCAGACCAAATTACGTATCCCTACGCCGAACCAGATGATCTGAAAAAACACGTGTTTAGCAGCTGTCACTTCTGTCTGTCAGAAGTCAGCTGTGAGTTGTCAGTCAGCACCAAAGAAGCCATGGGTCTACTGTAGCTTCCCATTTGGTGGCACCTCCATCAGCAAAACATTGAGAAACATTGCAGTCTAGCCCTACGGCCAAGGGTACTAGCGTGCCCTTGACATGTATGTCTGTGAAGGGATGGACAGGGGCGACCCTACTACCCGCCTCATCAGAAAGTGCACGCGCCTCGTAATACTGCAAGGAGGGTGGAATGGATGATGGGAATAATATCGATGATGTTTGAGTTCACCTCTCCTTCCCCCTTCGTCGATCCGGGTATACTCTGTTCTGGTACAAATATACACCGCTTGAGACTGGCTCGTGTTGATTGTACGTCATCTCATGGAGAGATACAGTATGAATGTTTGGGGGAAATACAATTATTGTTATTATTTATACAATTTTTATTCAATCCATACAATTATTACTAAATATTTATCATCATTGGTATGTTGTTAAATTACTTGCTACCTCCATAGTGAGTATATATGTACACATTAAATGTTTATACACAACATTTAAATATGTCAATGTGTGATTGTGTGTAGTGTACATCACATTATTAACATACTACAAATCTGAAATGATTTATTTATATGTCATGATAATAAACCATTTTAACAGCTTATCGACCTGCTTCGGTGGCCACATGGTTTAAGGCAGAGATGGCAACATATTTTTCAAAGACACCACAGGTGTGGTGAATGAAAGGTGAAATTTGCCACCCAATGTAAAAAATTTAGAAATTAGATTGCTCGATCGAATATTTAAAACACACACGCTATTTGAACAAGTTTATGCAATACATGTACACTTTGACTAGGTGTACTCATTTACAACTGTCAGATGCAAACAATGAAATGTTCAAATTGAAAATATAAGACAATTTAATGTGAAATTTTATAATCCTTTTGTTAAAGCTACAACCAGCCAAGGCCGTAGCAAAGGAGAGGGTTGGGGGATTCAAACCCCCCACGAAATTTTATGAACAAAATATATATGGCTTTATTTATGGTTCAAACAATATCAAAATTAAGATACAAATACAAATTAGGGAGCTGGTTTTACCATAAAAAAAACACTTCAGAGAGCTTCTAGAACTGTTTATCATTTAGAATTCTCCTAGCTTCCAGCATTCGGGGGATATATCCACCAAACCCCCCATGAAATTATTGGCTGGCTACGTCCTTGCAATCAGCACACGATGTCAGGAAAAAAGTTTATTTTAGTGTGAGAGATGACAAATCGAAATCCGTCACACTTTTATGGACAATTTACCTCTTGTGGTGACTGGCTTCAGGGTTGCTCACCTCAAGTCTAACACGCAACTCTCGCAGTAGACTAGACTGCCGATGATGGGGAGATTAAGGTTCGAATATTTGTCGGGTGTACTGAGGGTGGTTTTCCCTAAATGGTTTTACGTTCTACCTCCACGAAAATGCAGGTACACTTCCTCTAAATACAGTAAAACCTTCATCATCCTTAAAACCATTAGACTAGTTAGTATATAAGCGTATAAACCAAACGGGTAGTAAGACACGGTGATTAAAAAAAGGCTTATGCCCGATTGGTTGTACTTAGGGTAATTTTCCTAAGTAGTATTACACTCTCCTTCCTCGCGAATACGGGATACATTTCCTCTAAGTTCAACCTTCACCATCCCTAACTCATCAGCGTAATTAGTAAATGTATGTATAAACTGAACAGGTAGTAAGACGCGGTGCTAAAAAAGAAAGTAAGACGCGTTGTGTGTCTTTGTTTGCGGTACTGATTTACTTTTAGTTCGAGCTTTTGTGACGTCACCGCCAGACTGCTCTAGTGTTGTGTAGCGCAGCGTGGCTTGGAAGGTCGGTGGTGGTACCTGGGAACATGTGGTCCAGGGGTTGGGCACAGGTGCTAAAAAAGAAGAAATAAAATTGTATTGGATCAAATTGGCTGTCTCGCCCAACGATCATCCATAAACCACGTCACGCTTTTTCTTACCTTTTTTTTTAACACCCATCCCTCCATGTAACACTAGGTACAAATTTAGACGATCCATCCCCTTCCCCAAGCTGTGTTACATAACTTTTCACATAAGATTAAATGTAATTATTTCATAAGGAAACTTTTGTGACACTTAAGATAAGCGTCGGTGACCTGGCGGTCTAGGGGTAATGGTGTCAACATCTGTGATGGCGGCCGGAGTTCAATCCTCGGTCCCGACACAGATTTATCTGATTTCCAAACCCTTCCTTCACCTCTGACAAGACATCTTGTGAATGTGGGGAATGCCAGGCCTCCACCGTGGTTCGGATTCCACGTTAAACTGTAGGTCCTTCATTTCATCTCACAATCACCCTACCATTACACATTAGCGTAAGTGCGTATAACCCGAACGGGTAGTAAGACGCGGTGCTAATAATAATAATAATAATAATAATAATAATAATAAGATAAGAGTCCACTAGCACGCATCGAATTTTTATATTCATACATTATTTTAAATGAAAGTGCGTTCACCTATCCGCATCGTAAGCTTCGGACATCCGCAATTCTGATAATAATTCCGGGAGACAAAACAATCAAGGGTCTGCCTACCATCTTTGGCGGTGTATTGAGCTTTCAGCTCTCAAAATAGATGGCTTTGCTAACTTTATACAAGATAGTTAATTTCTGTCATCAGGTTGCTGTAATTACTGGGTTGTTCAAGAAAACACCTACGATATGCCAAGAAAGTGTGCAGTGCATTCGTTTTTGAATGATTACTCGAAATTTTCCGTGACGACTGAAGCGTTTGTAAATATTCGTGCCCCACGTTGGGCGCCAATTGATGCGTTTCTGATTTACGGGTCCCTACGTTGTCCGTCAATTGAAGTGTTATAGAATTATTACTGCTTACGTTGGGCGCTATTTATGATGTTTTGGACGTCTCTCTCTACGTGGATCGATGAATTCTGGATCTGGTTCGTCGCATTGGGCGTCGATTGAAGTTATACAGTTTAGTTAGCTGATAATTGCCCCGTGGTCGAGCACTAATTAAAGCGGTCCGGTATTTTGATGTGGTTAGTTAATTGGTATTTATAGCCCCGTGATCGAGCTCCAATTAAAGAGTTATTGGTGATTTAAATCTTATATCATTAATACACACTTATCATGTTGACATGTTTTTTATTTCTAAATCTCAGTTTGTTTCTAGAGAAAATAGATCATGTCGTCGAAATATATACGCGGCCTATTGTATGATCGTAAGGATCGCGGACAGGAGCTCAAGTTCCGAGTGGTTCAAAGACTGTACACCAAGTGAGGTTCAATTGCACCATCTTTCGTATATATCCATTGCTCATGGAAGCTTCGAGAAGGTCGTGTTATAAAAAATTAAAATACAAGACAAAAACATCTCGGTTTTACTAGAAGCTTCGAGAGCCGGAAACTGACTCAAGATACTTTTTAAAATCTCTATTCGAACTTTCCAGAAGAGGAAGCTATTATTTAAAATCTTATATTGTCAACTTGACTTTACTAACGTCACGTGCGTGATGTCACTGATCAGTGGCTTTTGCCTTCTTAGAAGAAGAAGTGCTTTAAGCGCCATTTAATATATTATAATTTAAATGAAATAAGATACGTTTATAAAATTAGGACGATATTATTGTCAATGCTCTCACCTATTCTTTAGGGGCAAATCAATTACATTACACGACGATGGGGGACAAAGCGACAAAGTTTCTTCATAATAACTACAGAATTTTTCCCATTATGACAGAATGAAGATTTGTGCAAAAGGTTTATCTGTGAAACACATTCTAAAATGGTCCAAAAACAGCCTTTTCAATGCAGTTTTTATCCAAATATCATGAAATATTTCAACAAAGTTCAGTATTAGGAACTTCTATTAACTATTTATCTCCATTAATGTTTAGTCGGAAATGATCCTCATGCGATAGTGTTGGTGTAAATGTACGATTTCTAGCCGACTATATCACAGAGTAGATTGGCATGTGACGCAGGTTCTTAATAATCTCGTACAGAAAAATCAGACCTACGTTCCTAGCCAGCTAGTCGCTTCTGTCTAGCACAGTCACAGTGGTTCTTGGGCCCGGCCGCGAACCACTCAGTCGGAGATTGAATAGAGTGCATGCAGACCACTCAGTTGAAAACTGATTAGAGTGCGGATCACTCTCCTCCCCCACCCCTATCCCCGGTAAACAGCCTTCCCCTAGCCTAGGAACTTCAGGCACTCAAGTAAAAATATTATTATTATTATTATTATTATAGTAGTGGTGACCTGGCGGTCTAGGGGTAAGGTGTCAGACTTCTATGCTGGCGGCCGGGGTTCAATCCTCGGTCCCGGCAAAGATTTATCTGATTACCAAACCCTTCCTTCACCTCTGACAAGACATCTTGTGAATGTGAGGAATGCCAGGCCTCCACCGTGGTTCGGATTCCACGTTAAACTGTAGGTCCTTCATTTCATCTCACAATCACCCTACCATTACACATTAGCGTAAGTGCGTATAACCCGAACGGGTAGTAAGACGCGGTGCTAATAATAATTATTATTATAGTATTACTAAAAATAAAAAATAAATTAAAATATTTTTTTTAAGAAAATATGTTTGAAAAACATGCTAGGATGTTAGATAAAATAAAAAGTAAAATTAACTCACTGTATTTCTTAAGATTTTCAGTGTGATTTTTGAGCGTGCATTTTTTTCACCAATTGAGAAATTCTTGGGGTCATACTCTTGCTCAAAGCTAACCTCATGTCATTGCTTGCGTCCAGCCGATTTCTTTGCTTGTTTTTGATTAAAAGTAAAATAAAGAATCCTTGTTCACACAAAAAGGTGGTCGAAAACACCATCAGATACCGCAAGGCGGCTCGCCGAATATTTGGGTAAGATATTGCCTTCTTACACCACAACGATTTCATGTATACACCAGATTCAAACGCGTCCTTGAAGTTACTATCGTTTTGAAGTTAGATCACCTCTTCTTGGATTTCATCAGGAAGGTACTTGGTCTTGACACTGAAAGGATTTCGAATTAGTTTCTTAATGAATTCACTTTCATTTTTGCCATATTCTGGAACATAACGTGTGAATTCGTCCTTGAGTATGTGTTATGTTGGACCTCATCTGTGACGGTAGCGTAGCTCTTATCATCAGCAAGGGCTTTCCACGTCGGAAATGCTGAATAATATTTCTCTTGAAATTTGTCAATCCACAAATCAATTTTGCACAGAAATTCGCGAAGTTTGTCTTCAAACACAAAATGTTGGCGACATCTTCCAACTTTTCATTTCCAGAACCCTGTAGCTGCAAATTTAGGTGATTAAAATTGGAGAAAATATCCACGAGATGGGACTGTTGTATCTCAAATTTTGCTTGTGTTTGGGTGGGCACTTTTACTCGCGGACCACCGGTTGGGAACCACTGTCTAGTCAAAACAAGACAAAAACTAGAAGGTGAATCTCGAGGCCGAAACTGTTCAAGATTACAATACGTTCTTTATGGTTCATAAAATGTGAAGCGTATAAAGAGAGAGAAAGAGAGAGAGGAGTATATTCATAGGGTTGTGGAAAATATTCAGTCGAATTTGTTCACATGTCTCCCGGTATACTTAAATTCTTTATTCCTCTCATTAGTGTAATTTTGTACCAACATGTCTTACTAGCTGATTGGGTTACATGCCTATGTACTAATTACTTTAATGTGTTAGGGATGAGGAAGGTTTAATTTAGAAGAAGTGTACCAGCATTTACATGGGGGAGTGGAAAAACATTTAGGAAAAAGCACCCCTGTACACCTGACCGGGATCGAACCTCGACCTTTACATCATAGGCAGTCTAGTCTATTTAAAGAGTGATGCCTTAGACCATGCGCCCACTGAAGCGGGAATTATTGTAAACTTTTACGTAACTCAAGCTGGCCCGTCACATTGCCGAATTATTGTTTTTCAATCGTTTGTGCTCTATTTGTGCTAATTTGTGCCAGAAAATGAACATTAGTGCTCCAAAATTAGGCAATCTAGAGTTCATTTGATATGGTGGGACAACTTGAGCTATCCCTGTATCGTAACCCGTAGAAAACTTGAGTTCAAGCTGGCCGGCCACATTTAGAAAAAAAAAATGTAAAAAAAAATTTTCCATCCATTCGTTTGTGCTTCGTTTGTGCCCAAACATGAACATTTGTGTTCGAAACCGGGCTTTTAGAGAACATTTAATGTGGTGGGCTAACTTGAGCTAAAGTTTTCTACGTGTTAGGCCGCTTTCATACGTGACGAATCTTTGCCGTCGCGTTATACAGGTTTAAATGAGAGTTCTCACTCGTGACGTCACGGCGAGAATGCCGTGGACGGCGCGCTGAAGTGGTCGAAATACATTTCGTCTAATTCATCTCTTCACACGCCATAGTGTTTCGCCTCGGTCTCCACAGTAGGACCAGCTTCAGTCGGCAGTTCCACAGTGTTCATTGTATTGAGTAGACGCTTTGACTTCCAGAACTTTCGAAATCGATGTTGAGGCATTGATTGCGCAAGTGGAATTGAGTCCATTCTTTGAGACAGAAGCTTAGAGGACTAAAAAATCTTTGGAATGAGTCATTATCAGCATGGAGGGTAAGTTTGTGTTGATTTGAACCCAGAATTCGAGACGTTGGACGATAGTGTATGTAACATGTTGTCAAACGCAACATCTGTGATTCTATGAACGTTCAAAGGAATTTACCAAACCACGTTTGTGGTCTTCGATGACGTTTTTTCTTTTGTAAATATAGCAAGTATACACACAAAAAACTTCTTCCTTTGGTCCATGTTGGTACAGTGGAGCATAACTTGGAAATGGAGATGGCGGATTAGAGAGAATTCAACGAGGGCGGCACATCGTTGGTACAAACGGCGTGGACCATTTGCATCACGGTGAGTGCCGTTTTTATTCACGGCGACGGTGAAAAACCATCACGTGTGAAAGCTCACTAAGGCACAGGGGAAGATTCGTGCGGTCCGTCCGATGCGGGTTAGTGGACGCTTACCTTAAAAAAAAAAAAAAAAAAAAGACTCAGATTTAACACAATTCAGAATATGAAGATATTTATAAGCAGGGCTCGGATTTTGATGACCTAAAAATTATAAAGAAAAATACCTATAAAATGACATTAAAATTATAAACAATGAATTTAAATTTTCAAAAAATGACCTGAAAATATTAACAAAGCGTTGTAATAAAATAAATAAGTGCTTTACAAATGTAAACTAAAAATTATCCTTGCAATGAAATTTTCAACATCTAAACTCTAGCTCTGCTAAATTAATATTGATTTACAAATACCTGCCTGGGAATTAATAGCTGCCCCTTCCCAAAGCAACCCTCTTCATCTTAGTTGCAGTCTCACAGGAATGTGTATTTTACAATCAAACAAACAAAGAGGATACAAAATTCGTGGTCTACATCATCTTCACATTATGGCCAATATGTGTTAGAAACATCTATACATTTATAAAATATTTATAGTATTAGAAAATAAATTTATTCAACAGAAATGCCTTAAAACATGCCTAAAATTGACTCAATAATTCTTATTAATTACTCTAAAATGAATCAAACAAAGAAAATATGATCTAAAATATAAAAATGACCTATAAAATACAATCAGGGAATCATGAATAGAGTTTATGTACTTATGAGCCTAAATCCGGGCCCTGTTTATAAGTATGTTTTTAAAAGGTGAAAACTTTAACAATAATATTATATTTTAAACATTAGACCGTATACAATTTGTATTACGTAACATTGTGATGTGCCCACCCTCCCCTCATGCAACATCTTGTAGTTATTATAGGCTCCCTCTCACCCCCTCCCTCTCAACAGAGTTACGTGGTTTATGATTGACATACATACATACATCTGTCACAGTATGAAGGGTTCTATCCCGAATTGTAACGGAGTGTACCACGTACAACTTGCAGTCCATGGTGAGCTCTACATCGGATTGTGACGGAGTGTACCACGTACAACTTGCAGTCCATGGTGAACTCTAAACCAGATTGTGACGGAGTGTACCACGTACAACTTTCAGTCATGGTGAGCTCTACACCGGACTGTGACGGAGTGTACCACGTACAACTTACAGTCATGGTGAGCTCTACACTGAATTATGACGGAGTGTACCACGTACAACTTGCAGTCCATGGTGAACTCTACACAGATTGTGACGGAGTGTACCACGTACAACTTGCAGTCCATGGTGAGCTCTACACTGGATTATGACGGAGTGTACCACGTACAACTTGCAGTCCATGGTGAGCTCTACACTGGATTATGAAGGAGTGTACCACGTACAACTTGCAGTCCATGGTGAGCTCTACACTGAATTGTGACGGAGTGTACCACGTACAACTTGCAGTCCATGGTGAACTCTACACCAGATTGTGACGGAGTGTACCACGTACAACTTGCAGTCCATGGTGAGCTCTACACTGGATTATGACGGAGTGTACCACGTACAACTTGCAGTCCATGGTGAACTCTACACCAGATTGTGACGGAGTGTACCACGTACAACTTGCAGACCATGGTGAGCTCTACACTGGATTGTGATGGAGTGTACCACGTACAACTTGCAGTCCATGGTGAGCTCTACACTGGATTGTGATGGAGTGTACCACGTACAACTTACAGTACATGGTGAGCTCTACACTGGATTGTGACGGAGTGTACCACGTACAACTTGCAGTACATGGTGAGCTCTACACTGGATTGTGACGGAGTGTACCACGTACAACTTGCCGTCCATTGTGAGCACTACACCGGACTGTGACGGAGTGTACCACGTCCAACTTGCAGTACATAGTGAGGGAGTTGAAGCGAGTCTTTGTAACTTGTAATGAATGTATGTGGGGTATGGGCAGGTAGTGGGGGCTACTACCATGGCAACGAGAGCCGGGGAAAACCTCCTCGTCTCGTCTGAGCTGGACCAAGGGATAGAGACCGTTGGATAGGAAGGAGGGGGCTTGATGCAACGCTAAGCCACTTTTTTCACACACAGTCAACTTGGTTATAATGAGCTCCAGGGGACCGAACAAATTTCCTCGGTTATAACCATTACTCACTATATCAGTGAGGAGTTAAATCTATCTATTTTATTTTTTAATTCTAAATAATTTGATAAAAGAATAGATTAAAAAAAATATATGTGAGAGAGAATTTTATTTTAATAACGTGTCTTACTTACTACCTTTTCACCCGCCTCGGTGGCGTAGTTTGCTAACGCGCTAGTCGTGTTAAGTTCGACTGCTGAGGACGGGGAGATCGAGGTTCGAATCTCGGTCGGGTGAACTGGGAGGGGTTTTTCCTAAATGGTTTTCCACTCTCCCTCCACGCAAATGCGGGTTCATTTCCCGAATTCGACCTTCCCAATTCCTAATCCATTAGCGTAATTAGTACTTAAAGCGTATAACCCGAACGGGTAGTAAGACGCTGTGCTAATATTATTATTATTATTATATTATTATTATTATTATTTTTATTACTACCTATTCAGGTTATACGCATATTTAATAATTACACTAGTGTGTTAGGGATAAGGAAGATTGAATTTAGAGGAAGTGTACCAACATTTGCGTGGACGAAGAGTGGAAAATCCCTCTCAGTACGCCCAACAGGGATACGAGCCATGATACCCCTGGAATCAGCAGTCTAGTGCAGTGGTTCTCAAACTTTTTTTTTTTTAGATTGTACCTCTTGGTCATGACAAAATATATATTGTACCCCACCCACAATAAATTTTCCCCAAATTACAAATATCAGGTAGTCAATCAAAGGAGAAAATTTCCCTCAATCATCTCAAAGAATCCCCAACACGTTTGGTTCTCTTATAATGTTGCCCCTTTTCCCTTAAAAAGCTGCTCATGTACCCCCTGAAAGTCACTCACGTACTGGTCTAGTGTATTGCGAGAGTGACGCCTTAGACCATATGGCCACCGAATAAGGTTTGAGATAGAGATATATGTTTGTTTGTATGAGTTTTATTAACAATTTGTAAACATATATATTAATAACATGAATAAAACACGAGAAACATAAAGGACAAACCGTTAACACCAGCCCCTAAGGGCTCTCAAAAACGGACACGACATAGGACGTATAACAAAACTCACTCAGATTTATAATGGCGCCCTGGTAGGCTGAAAGCTGCTATCTATGGGTGGGGGTGGGAAAAGCGTATATATATAAAATAATTGCATATTATTTGTATTGAAATGCTTTTATATACTATAACACACTTAATAATCGACACATTTTATTTCTTCGTTAATAAAAAACAATACTTCGTTTTAAACCTATTTTACAGTCTTGGCAGTGTTTGGGTAGAGTGGGTGGTAGGGCTGAAGGCTAGACACTGACGAGGTGAGTGGAGTAGAGAAGGCATCGATATAAACTAAAGGAGATTCCTCATTAGTGCAATGGCGGTGTGACGAAATTGAAGTGTGCTGAGCTCTATGAAGTACTGGGCGGGCTGAGCGCGCACTGCATTGTTAGCATTCAGCTAGTGCGGGAAAATGATGTGTTAAGATGTTTTTTGTATCCGTGCACCACCATTCAATTTCGTCATAGCCGTTGTAACCTCGAGTACGATATCTACCTCGTCTATATCGATGGGAGAAGGTCCTCCAAGGACAAAGCAAGGTCATAAACCCACCCTTATCCAATGGTCACAAAGCCTAAGTCAGCCCTTTCATGTTTCTGTTTACAGTAGGGACCCTGTTTCCTCTGATTCAATGTCCGCGGTTCAACACTGCCAAATTTTACTTAATTTTAATTAAAGAAAAAAAATGTTTCTATCTGCATTGTGCTCTCATATCACCGTCATCATCATCATCATCATCTATCATAATCATTTATTTCATGTTGATAATGTATTACTGTGAATAATTTATCAATTAAACGTTACCGTATTTATGTATGTTACATGAATATCACGTTATATAATAGTTCGGTACTAACCTCGGTTTCACATGACTGCGGTAGATCTAGGAACGTATTACCCGCGGGTAAGGGGGGCCCTACTGTATTCCAAGAATGGGATGTTTTATCTTTTTCTCGTCATACCCGTGCTCTGGTTATTTTGGTGGTCCTTTCAACCAAATTCGACTGTACTTCACATACACATACTTGTACTTCATGTAATTAAAGTGGGGGTCGTGAGAAAAAGCCAGTGGTGATATCAACAGTTGTAATAGTGTAGAGCCAAGAACTTACAGACATCACTGTTGTCAAATCACTGTGCGAAGAGTGCTAGGTGTTGGCTTAAGAATGAGGTTTATGTTTGTTAGTAGTTGTCAATCAATAGAACCGTTATTAAAACTGCCTTTCAACCTGAAAAAAAAAAAAAAATACAACAACAACCCAGCTCACTAACATTCCTTAACCAATTAGCGGATAACCCGAGCGTGTAGTGTGACGTGGTGTAGTTAAATCAAACTATTACGACATCGTGGTTGTGTTGCGGTGTGTTGCGGTACAAACATAAAAAAATAATAAAAAAAGTTTGAAACTGAGGAAGAAACTGACTAAATGCTTCATTTATCGCGCTGAATGAAGCAAAGCCTTGGTCTTTCTCAAAGATGGAAAAGAAATACTTGAAGAGTTTTGAAATGTCGTGTTGGAGAAGACTTGAGAAGATCACGTAGACAAACAAGATGACAAATGAAGAAGTCCTAAGAAGAGTGGGTAAGAAGAGAACCATTTTGGATGTGAATCTTCGGTACAAAGCAAAATGTATCGGACACATCCTTAGGAGGAACTGTCTTCTGTAAGGACGTCATAGGAGGAAAGGTTGGGGGAAAGAGGAGCTAAGGAAGGAGGATTCAAATATTAGACGACTTGAAGGAAAGAAGAAAATTCTGGAAGCTGAAGGAGGAGGCAGAGGACAGGGTGCATTGGTGGTTGAATTCACTGACAAAAGTAATGGACCTGTCTTAAGACAGAGCATATAATATTAATAATAATAATAATAATAATAATAATAATAATAATAATTATTTCAATTCAATTTAATTTTCCTTTATTATAGTGCTGGCCAATAGTCGTAAGACCTATAACAGGCCAGCACTGAAAGTACACAAGTACCTTACAAATATAAATATATACATGATAAAATAAGATAACAAAACTGATTAAATAATGTTATATAATGATAAATTTTTTTAAAAAAAGTAAATAATAATGATAATAATAAAAAATAGCAATAATAACAAAACACTAAGGAGTGGTTAAAAGCAGTAACAATATGCAAAAAATAAATCAGAATATTGTAAAATTTAGATATTATAGGCAGAACCTCTAGTGATAAATTATTGGTAAGGAATTTCCTTAAATAACTCTCTAGTATTATTATTATTATTATTATTATTATTAGCACCACATCTTACTACCCGTTCGGATTATACATACTTACGCTAATGTGTAATGGTAGGTTGATTGTGAGATGAAATGGAGGACCTACAATTTAACGTGGGATCCGAACCACTGGCATTCCACACATTCACAAGATGTGATTAATACACGTCAAATTTGAAACACTAAATTGAAAATTAAGTACAAACAATTTTACTAATTTTTGTACTTTTGTGATGTTATGTAACCTTCCTGTACCTTGCATTGTGTCACTATGGTATAGCTTATAGGATCATAGTAGAGTCCATCAAGGTCAGACTGTTTGCTGCCTTTCAAGGTAAGCAGTGTGTGCATCACAAATTAATATGATATCAATCTGAAACTATTCATTTGCATGTCATGATAGTAGATTAATTTAACAGCCTATGACCCACCTCGGTGGTCGCATGGTCTAAGGCACTACTTTCGCAGTAGACTAGACTGTCAAGGACAGGGAGTTCGAGGCTCGAATCTCGGTCGGGTGTACTACGGGTGGTTATCCAAAAGGAGTTTTCACCCTCCCTTCACGCAAATGCGGTTACACTTCCTATAAATATAATCTTACTAATCCCTAAAACATTAACGAAATTAGTAAATAAGCGTATAACCTGAACGGGTAGTAAGACATGGTGCTAAAAATAACTGACAAGCTAAGGACACCTTGAAACAATCACTGAGACGCTAAGGGCAGATTAAATCAATCATTGATACTCTAAGGGCAGAATATAATCAATCATTGAGACTCTAAGGGCAGATTAAATCAATCACTGAGACTCTAAGGGCAGAATATAATCGATCATTGAGACTCTAAGGGCAGATTAATCATCACTGAGACACTAAGGGCACCCTGAAACAATCACTGAGACACTAAGGGCACCCTGAAACAATCACTGAAACTATAAGGGCACCTTGAAACAATTACTAAGACACTTAGGACACCTAGAAACGATTACTAAGACACTAGGGGTGACCTGGCGGTCTAGGGGTAAGGTGTCAGACTTCTGTGCTGGCGGCCGGGGTTCAATCCTCGGTCCCGGCAAAGATTTATCTGATTACCAAACCCTTCCTTCACCTCTGACAAGAATCTTGTGAATGTGGGGAATGCAGGCCTCCACCGTGGTTCGGATTCCACGTTAAACTGTAGGTCCTTCATTTCATCTCACAATCACCCTACCATTACACATTAGCGTAAGTGCGTATAACCCGAACGGGTAGTAAGACGCGGTGCTAATAATAAGACACTAGGGGCACCTTGAAACAATAACTAAAACACTAAGGACACCTAGAAACGATTACTAAGACACTAGGGGCACAACTTGAAAAACCAAATCACTGAGACACTAGGGGCACCTTGAAACAATGATGAGACACTAAGGACACCTAGAAACAATCACTGAGACACTAGGGGCACCTAGAAACAATCATGAGACACTAGGGGCACCTTGAAACAATGACTGAGACACTAAGGGCACCTAGAAACAATTATTAAGACACTAAGGACATCTTTAAGTTTGGTAACCTCTGCTGTAAGCAGAACAAACGCAACGAACGTCTCCATACCTTGGGCTTGCGAGTCGAGTTGTAAACGTGTTCGCCTGCATGGCTCTGATATTCGCGGGACTCTCTGGCGGAAGGGTGGAATAGGGGTTGAAGTGTGTGTGTGTGTGTTGTGTTGGCAAAGGGTTGGAAGGGTAATATTCCCTGGGTGTCCACACTAACGAGGGTTTGCAGATCATTCCAGCATAAGCGGTCCCTCGAAGGCTCAGACCAATTTTAGTCGATCTGAGACGATTACAAATATATCACGAAAATGTTTGTGTATTCATTTGATTTGATCGAAAATAATTTTATTATCTTTTTGGTTAATTTTTTTTAGCACTGCGTATTGGGTTATGCGCATATGTGATCAAATAAAGCTAATGAGTTAGGGGGAGAAGGTAGAGATTGAAGGAAATGTACCCGAATTTTCATAGAAGGAGAGTGGGAAACCGTTAAGGGAAAACCACTTCATTAGAAGTCTAATCTATTGCGAGAGTGATTTCTAGACAATTTTAGTCCATACGTTTTATTTAACAAATGTATTACAGTACTTATCAGTTTAATACAAGGGGTGGGGATGAGAACTGTGGTTGAAGGAAGTGTACGATCGTTGTCGTGAAAAAGGGTTAATAAGAAATCCACATTGACAAATCCTTTGTGGAAAACTCCCCTTCAGCGCACCTAGTAGAGATTCGAACCCTGTCCTCCGCATCACAAGCATTCCAGTGTATTGTGAAGGTGACTGACTCCTTATACCAACGGTTTCCAAGTTCACTCCCTCATTATTATCTCAAGTACTCCACGTGTTACTTTAAAAACATAAATAATAATATTATTAATTACTATTAGCACCGCGTCTTACTACCCGTTCGGGTTATATGCACTTACGCTAATTTGTAATGGTAGGGTGATTGTGACATGAATGAAGGACCTACAGTTTAACGTGGGATCCGAACCACAGTAAAGGCCTGGCATTCCCCACATTCACAAGTTGTGATTAATACACGTCTTGTCAGAGGTGAAGGAAGGGTTTGGCAATCAGATAAATCTGTGCCGGGACGAGGATTGAACCCCGGACAATAAATAATTAAAGCCCTTGCAATATACGTGCCGATGACGGTGCGATCAGGGTTCGAATCCTGTACCCTTATGTACTAAATACGCTCAAAGTTTTAAGTAAGAGAAAGGTTATATTTAGAAGAAGTGATCATGCATTTGCGTGGAAAACCATTTTGGAACAGCACCCTCCCCCCTTATTTCACTTGATGAAAATTTGAATCTTGATTTCTCCATCATCGGCAATCTAGTATACAGCAAGAATGGTGACTTAGACCATGCGGCCACCAAAGCGTGTTTTCCCTCAATTATTTTTTCCCGTCCCTCTACTCAAACGTGGATACACTTCCTCTAAATTCATCCTTCCTCATCCCTCCTCATCCTTCGCTCATTTAAGCAATTAGTATATCTGTGTGTAGCCCAAATGGATAGTAAGAAACGAAACTTTTCCTCTGTAAGTTAATATTAGTGGTATTTTAAAAACATACTACTTATAGTAGGTAGGGTTCTTTTAATCAACCTCGGTGGTTTTGGGGACCCAGCCGGGGTCAACGGATTTCTCTCGAGCGATAAAAATCAGTAACACAACTTCTTTCGGAGGGGAAGTAAAGCCGTCGGTCCAATGTCGATTGTGGCATGTAAAAGAAACCTGGAAGTGAAAATACCTTTCACGGTAAAATTGGTAGGCCCTTTCACTCTCGCTCAAGGAAATTATCGTGTGCTCAAATAATCAGTCGGTTCATAAAGTGCACGATAAAGACCTAAAAAAAAAAGGATTCTTGTATAAAGGAATGTATGGAAAATACAATTTTTTATGGTCAATATTGATTGTATTTTAATATATTATTATTATTTTATTGGTATTAGTACTATAAATAATAAGTGACAGATCGAATTAACTAACGTGTAGCTTCTATATGCAAATTGCTTGAGTACAATTCATAGCTGTAAAAAAAAACTTACTTCCTTCCTATTTATATCAAGTGCGTATAACCCGAACGGGTAGTAAGACGCGGTGCTAATAATAATATTTATATCAGACTGTATAACATGCTTTACTTACGAACGAAAATTGTTATCACCTTAAAGAAAAAACATATTTATTGCAGTCAAAATTGATTACATTTTGCCATTTTATTAGTGTTAATTTAGGGGTCGTCTTTAAATTAAGTAAGTTGTTGGTTGGTTTTTTGGATGGTGGAGAAGGGGGGAGGGGGGTTCAGGATTTTCTTACTTTTTCTTATGACAGTAGTCTGTAGGGATGGGGGGGGACCATCTTATTTAAGGTTTATTTTAATCAATGTTTATGGTGAGACCAAATCTAAACAAAATTGTTGTCAGAAAATAAATAGATTAATTATAAAATTTCACTTATATTTAATTTATGTGTTACACTAATTTTACAATTTTACTTTAGTTAAAGTATCCTAAAATTTCAATCGCTTGCTTTATTACCCAACCCTCAGTTCTAAAAATAAATAAATCATCAAAACAATCTAATTTACCAAATCATAAAACAAATACGTAAGATAGAAGGGGGGATAGGTTGTGGTGATGGAAAATTTTACTCTCCCTTACGTAGGGAGAGGGGCTGGGGTGTGGAGAGGGTATGGGGATGGGGAAAGTCGAACGTCATGAAAAAAAAAGCCTTAAGTAATTTAAGGACGGGTCCTTAAAGGTATTATCTATTAAAAGTAACAGCTACAAATCACATAACTTGATGAAAAGTATAACTAATAACTTTTCTGTCAGATATGTCCATTCGTAAAAACACTGGGGTATGACTTAGAAAGGAAGTGTGGTATTTTTATTAAAATGCTTCTTTATGTATAATGATTTTTTTTACAAGGCAATATGAATGAGTAGAAAGAAAACTACCAAACTTCTTATCTCAGGGTAAAAAGAAAAACTCGCCGCTAGTTTCCAAATATCTTAATATTTTCTGTTGTGATCTTATAAAATAATTACTGTATTTGTTATAGGAAGGCTAAATATAGAGCACTCTTTCATCAACCCTAGTCTTATAGCATCGCAAATATGCACAAAACATCGTAAAAATGAGCCAATATCACATTTTCACACATTTGTTTCTATCAATAAAACTCCAAGTATAGGGTTGTTAAGGAAAAAGAACCCGTTGAGATCTTTCGACTTTATTTTGGCCTGAACCATATTTTGAAATAACGCAGCTTAGAATTAAATATTACGTTATAAATGAACGTCTGCACATAAATTTTTCACTTACCGTGGGTCTAAGATGAAAGATTAAACGTTAAAAAAAGTGCATATTTAAATTTTAACCAACATACATATAACATATTTCTGTCCATAACTAATGAAAATTAAATGGTTCTTTAATTTCAAGGGGTGTTCACTTTTTTAAATGCAAATAATATTAACTTGGAGCGAAAAAAAAACAACTACCATTACTAAATAAGTTTTACGTACACCTGGGGGTACGCGTATCCCAGGTTGAAAATCACTGCCTTAGAGCTTATCATAAAAATGGTCAAATTTTTTTTTGTCTCTATCTTTGTTTATCTCATGCTTACTTCAGCGTTATTCCTTATCAAGTTATAGATCTGCGTGACAGTAAAGTTAGCGTGGAGATGTTTACGCATGCGTCATATATCGTGGAAAATGATTCCATTATCTAGAGTGGTGCACGAAGCTCTTCGTCTATCAGGCGAGGCAAGGTTGGCACTATTGTTCAGAATCGCCGCAGAGTCCAGGACACTAAAGTAGGAATTTGGTAGGAAGACACTTTTGGAAAATACAAACATATTTTTTTTTTGCTGTCAACATTAATAACATTTTATTTTATTATTAGTAATATTTTATAGCCATTTATATTATCTATAAAAAGTTATAGCTGCACATCACATGACTTGATGTATGAATATATGGAAATGGTTTTAGTTCATTTAGCAACTGTCAAAAATGTCCCTTCCTAGCTAAGTCTTGTTGTATTTCTTTGTAATCTAATGGCTACAAGAGTTAGCTATCCAGACTCAGCGGAAGTTATACTCCGGTGAACACGCAGGTAAAGGCGTCAGTTTGGTATAATCTGCTTCGCCAGTGGCGCTGAGGTTGGGGTTTAAATTCTGGCCGAGTGATTTGAGGGTTTTTTCCAAAATGGTTTTCATCACCTTTATTCCACAAATATGTGGGTTCATTTACTTATAGAATTCTCCTTTATTCTTTCCCACCCTATGATTCTAGCTATGAGAAAATGTAACCTCATTTGCTTGGAGGAAGACAGGTAACCCAGCTAGGAAAAAAAAATCCTCAGTACACCAGGCTGGGATCCAAACAATGTACCCATTTTCACCAAATTCGATCTAACGATTTTGATTACACATTTTTTTTGTCTAGACAAACATTTCCAATTTTGGTTATATCTCCGCAACTATTTGAAATACGAAATAACTTATCATTTTAAAGTTGTAATAGTATTTATAATTAAAATCTTTTATTTGGAATATATTTTTATAAAACTAAGAGTTTCTTAAATATAAACATAATTATATTTTTTATGACCCTCGTTGACAATTTGAAAGAGTTTGAAATGGTTATGTATGCTTTTTGGTGAACAGAGGTGTTAATTTTCTCAATGTTTTTGTAAAAAAAAGTGTACATTATGTTATTTATGATCTTGAGTAGTGTGTTTCTGCAACACTGCATATTATGATTTTGTTTCACAAATCTCGAGTTTTTAGTAAATGACTCTATATTAATTATTAAGGTGGATGATGTATGGAAACGTGATAAAAGGACAGTGGTTTTTCAGCCCTCAAAACATTTTTTTGGTCAAAATAAATCAAATATTACTTCAGTAAAAACATATAGTTTAATTTTCTTCACATGATGATATTAACAGTTGTTAAATATCTAAGGTGTTCTAGAATTTAATTACAACATTTCTTTTAATATAAAAGGTTTGTCACTTAATACCGCTATA
Source organism: Timema cristinae (assembly GCA_039000515.1). Lineage (NCBI taxonomy): Eukaryota > Metazoa > Arthropoda > Insecta > Phasmatodea > Timematidae > Timema > Timema cristinae. Next base: position 25,310,594 of record JBCFYV010011172.1, read on the forward strand.
ACCTTGACAAATATTCAACAATTGTTAATATCACCACGTGAAGAAATTTAAAACTCTTTAAGTTTATACTGGAACAATATTTTATTTATTTTGGCTAAAAAGTGTTTTGCTATAAATAGTGCAAAAGTACTGGCCCTTTTCTCGCGTCCCTTACACCCCCACCTTGAGATGAAAGAGAGAGAAAGAAAGTCTGTGTTGTGCGCTGTACAGTTTATTTTTACAGTCACTATACCAGCCTGGGTCTTTCGTACGCTCGTTGGGCACCACAATGAACCTTGGCGCAGTCGTTAACAGTCACAGCACCTCCACTAAAGTGTGCCAATAAAAATGCAGGAACCAACGGAATGAAAAGTTTGAAATCACTGGGTTATATCGGCCAGCTAAGACAATATTCTTACCCCTCAACTCTCCACAATCAACCTTGACCCGTGGACGGAGGTCAAGTAGGCCGTGAGGGAGGGTCTACTCTAGTATTGGAGATGGCGCTCACAGTGACGCCTCACCCACCTCCTCTCACCGCGTCTAGAACCGACGCCAGTGTCCCCCTCTACACCTCTCCCCCTTCCCTTCCACAACCAAGCTCAGGTTAGCAAGGAGTCTTTATTGCTCCGAGACCCGCATCGGTGGTCATGTCGTCTATGTCGTCGAGCTCACAATAATATGGATTGTCTGTGATGAGTAAGACCCTATAGGGGTAAAGTGTCGGACTTTGTGTTGGGGGTCCGAGGTTCAATCCTCGGTCCCGACACAGATTTATCTAATTACCAAACCCTTCCTTAACCTCTGAAAAGACGTGTATTAATCACAACTTGTGAATGTGTGCAGTGCCAGGCCTCCACCGTGGTTCGGATTCCACGTTAAACTGTAGGTCCTCCATTTCATCTCACAATCACCCTACCATTACACATTAGCGTAAGTGTGTATAACCCGAACGGGTAGTAAGAAGTGGTGCTAATAATAATATAATAGTAATAATAATACCCTCACCGGTGGTACTGTGGTCTATGACGTCAAGCTCGCAATAAGAGGGATCGTCTGTGATGAATAAGACCCCCTCCGGTGGTACTGTGGTCTATGGCGTCAAGCTCGCAATAAGATAGATTGCCTGTGGTGAGGAAGACTCGCATCGGTGGTACTGGTGTCTATGGTGTCAAGCAACCAGGGAAAGAAAACGCACATTAAATATTCCAATCAGCGTCTTACTATAGAGTATATACGGAAGGAGAGGTTGTAAGTGACATGTTAGGAAAAGTTACATGCATCCATTCGTCAAACCATTGGATCTACTAGACCATAATATGGTGAGGTGTTACTTTTGGCAGTCAAAAATTTCACAACAAACGATTTAAAAAAATATTTTTTTAACAGTTTTTACATAATCGAAACACAAACTTATGAAAATATCCGTTTGTAAGTTTATTTTTTTGTGGAAGCGGCATCTGTAATTTCACTTAAAAATGCTTCACAAACGATAGCTTCTAAAATGCTGCGTTCACTTCATAAATTAAGATGGTGAGCCAGCTGAAATTAGAATGGTTGTGTTTCATGTGCTGTTTACAAAAGTAAAAACGTTTTATTATGGAACCCGCCTCGGTGGCGTAGTTGGCTAACGCGCTTGTCGTGTTGAACCCGCCTGCTGAGGACGGGGAGCTCGAGGTTCGAATCTTGGTCGGGTGAACTGGGGGTGATTTTTCCTAAATGGTTTTCCACTCTCCCTCCATGCAAATGCGGGTTCACTTCCTCTAATTTAACCTTCCCAATTCCTAATCCATTAGAGTAATTAGTACTTAAAGCGTATAGCTCGAACGGGTAGTAAGACGTGGTGCTAAGTATTATTATTATTTTATTTTGAAATTATTATTTGATGTGTTTTTTCCTCCAAGTTATCATAAAATATTTATTAATCTTGGTGGACAGAAGAAGATGCAACAAGTGTGAATATAATACTTTTTAATTTATTATTTCATATACAATAATGTCCTTTATTGCCACAACCACAAAACAAACAACAGAAGCTAATAGTTTTATCAATATACTATAATTTGTTCTTCCAATCTATAATAATAAAAGGAAGTGTTTCTTTGTTTGTTTGTGTACGACGCCCAGCCAAATCTACGGCCCGCAGACACCGGACATTTTTAACATAGGTCGATAGAAGGGGGAGGGGGGTCCGAATACACATCAGAGCCGGATTTTTAAATTTTTAATGTGGCTACTTTTAACAAATTTTTGAAGAAAATATTTTTAGTCTGGTTTAGAATTAGGTTTCAGTAATTCTTAGGAAAGTATTACTAGAAGCGTTTGATAAGTCACACCATTGTACTAATGCGTTCTTGCGGTGAGATACGAAACTAATTCTTATATTTTGATCAACCGTATGGATTTTAATCAATTTCCTATCACGCTTTTAGATCACGTGCAGTACATAACCGGCTTCGTGGTATAGTGGTCATAGCCCCTAACTGCTGCCTTAGAGGTCTTGAGTTCGAGTCCCAACTGATACCGGAGGATTTTTTTTATCGAAAGGAGAATAATTCCCACGGTCGCCAAGGTTTGGTTAATTAGTCCTAAGTTAGGTTTAAGTGTTTCCACTGGTTCCACACCCTCATACTCACTATCACCATTATCTAATCTCATCGGGACATAGAAAGAGCCTCCACGGAAAGGATGTACGATTAGTACATTCGGATGTCCCCTGGGCAACGGTACATTAGTACTGGCTAATATTTCCACTACTGGGCTACACATTTATTTAGCCCAGAAACGCCGTTATTTATTTATATACAGTATATTCAGTCGTGGACCTCCGAGGTTCACGCGCCAAATTCTGAGAACCACCCCAGATGTGCTCCCCCAAACCCCAAACCACTTCCCATCCAACCAACCCTCAGTCAGTCTTTGCTAGGTGGTTGTAGACTGGCGGGCGAACGGGGTTCAGGATCGGATCGATACTCTACTCGACGCTCGCCGGCGTCTAGGCCGAGGGTGCTTTGGGAGTGGAGGGGAGGGGGTTACCGGCAACGCTGGACTAGTCTTTCCAACCCCTCCTGCCAACAACGCGACAGTGATGCCAAATTGGGCACTGCAGAGAGGCTGGGAACAGGCGGGTTCCGTGAAAATAGGAAACGCGTTTATAGGGTTTAATTTAGGTGACGGGGAGGTTAGCGCTCAAATTCTAGCTTGGTGTATCGAGTAAAAAAAAAATCTAAATGGTTTCCCACTCTCCCTTCATGAAAATACATGTACATTTCCTTTGAATTGTACCTTTCCCATCCATAATCCAATTGTATGGTTACATTTGTATAGTCTGAGTGGGTAATGCGATGGGGGTGGATGGAATATTTAGTATAAAACTAGCCCACTTCGGTGGCCGCATGGTCTTAGGCGCTACTCTCACAATAGACTACACTGCTGATATCAGGGAGACTGGGGTTTTATCCTGGTCGGTTGGACTGAAGGTAATTTTCCTAAATGGTGTTCCACTCTCCCTCCAGGTGAGGTGAGGGTACACCACCTTTATACAGAATATAACCCTCCAGGTGAGGTGAGGCTACACCACCTTTATACAGAATATAACCCTCCAGGTGAGGTGAGGGTACACCACCTTTATACAGAATATAACCCTCCAGGTGAGGGTACACCACCTTTATACAGAAATTAACCCTCCAGGTGAGGTGAGGCTACACCACCTTTATACAGAATATAATCCTCCAGGTGAGGTGAGGCTACACCACCTTTATACATAATATAACCCTCCAGGTGAGGTGAGGCTACACCACCTTTATACAGAATATAACCCTCCAGGTGAGGTGAGGGTACACCACCTTTATACAGAATATAACCCTCCAGGTGAGGTGAGGCTACACCACTTTTATACAGAATATAACCCTCCAGGGTGGTGAGGGTACACCACCTTTATACAGAATATAACCCTCCAGGTGAGGTGAGGCTACACCACCTTTATACATAATATAACCCTCCAGGTGAGGTGAGGGTACACCACCTTTATACATAATATAACCCTCCAGGTGAGGTGAGGCTACACCACCTTTATACAGAATATAACCCTCCAGGTGTGGTGAGGGTACACCACCTTTATACAGAATATAACCCTCCAGGTGAGGTGAGGGTACACCACCTTTATACATAATATAACCCTCCAGGTGAGGTGAGGGTACACCACCTTTATACAGAATATAACCCTCCAGGTGAGGGTACACCACCTTTATACAGAATATAACCCTCCAGGTGTGGTGAGGGTACACCACCTTTATACATAATATAACCCTCCAGGTGAGGTGAGGTACACCACCTTTATACATAAAATAACCCTCCAGGTGAGGTGAGGCTACACCACCTTTATACAGAATATAACCCTCCAGGTGAGGTGAGGTACACCACCTTTATACATAATATAACCCTCCAGGTGTGGTGAGGGTACACACTTGTATACCTAGGTGGTGAGGTACACCACTTATACATAATATAACCTTCCTAATCCTTAAAGCAATTAGATTAATTTGTATATAAGTGTATGACCCAAATGGGTAGTAAGAAGCAGTGATAAATAAAATAGTGTTAACCTGATATATAACAAAACGATTTTAAATAATTCATTAAATATGAGTTGCTTCAACGTAATATGATTTTAAACCAGATCATAATATTAAATAGTATAGCTATGTAACGTAAAAAAAATATCTATGGCGTCAACCCGTAAGGGTGCTTTACCGACGAATAGCCACTAAATGTTTCCGAAGATAGTTCCAACTTTTTATATAAATGGTGTCATGTGGTCAGCACCATGAGCCATACAACCATTAATCTCAGTTTTCTATACCACAACCCCTACTTCTTTATTCAAGTATCTCCTCATTTGTCCTCACGAGGCTGAGTTCGACCCCGTTCCAGATCACCTGTTTCACATAAATGTTCTGGACGTGCCAGGGATCAAACCCGATACCTCTCGATCTTTAGCCAGAAACTCTGACCACGAGACCACAAAGCCGGTCGCATAAATGATATAACGTAAGAGCAAAGATAAATTCAGATACGTCATCATAAAATAATATAGTGTGATTACCTCCCCCCCTCCCCCCAAAACCTTTATCTTTACATTGACTATGACTATGACTGTCTAGATGCATTATGGGATAATTAAAAAATTCTGAGTAATTTTATTTGACAAAAAGAAACTATCTTAGACTTCGGCTTTTAATTTTCTTAGTATGTTTTAAGCTTCACTTCGACATCCCCTCACATTAATTAAAAGGTAGCCTTCGCACACCCCTATATAAAAATGTAGTAAAATGTTATCAATATTGACAGGAAAAATTTTTCTCATCTTCTAATAGCTTATTTGCACCAAAATCCAATCGAAGTAACATTTTGAACCTCCAAAAAAAAGCCTAGAACAGTGGATGGAATAGTTGCAAAGTTTTAATAGCGCCGTGCATGTTTGCTATGCGCCATACAGACCATTGAGCGGTACAGTATGCCACACTTGGGTAGGCGCTACCCACCAACCAATCAGTCAAGAACTTTCTGTGATGTTAAAAACCGACCACGTGGTGTATGTAGTGATCAGTGTACCTGGCTACGAGTCTTGGGGTCCCAGGTTCAATTCCTGGATGGTACCTTGGGTATTTTTCCATGAAGGGGAATTATCCCAATAGTCACACCAGGGTTTGATTAATTAGGCTTAAGTTAGGTTAATACTCACACCGGTTCCACAACTTCATAATAACCACCCAATACATCATCTCATTGCAGGTAAGTGTAGACAACCTCCATAAGTGCACTCTGGGTAATAATCTGTGCCACCAGAGCAGCTAGTGGTATAAACATAAGGTGACCGGACCTGGATGTCATGTCCATCATGGTCATAAATGCCAAACGATAAAAAAAAGGGATGCTAAAGATAAAACATTCAGTTGTAAATAGAATAATTTAATATAAATAATCCTTTTAGTATTTAATAGAAAATTTATAAACACAAACACATGCAATAACATGAGTTAAAAATCGCTTAACTAAATGAATTACACCCCTGACTCAACACTTTAGCTTCATTATTCTAAAACAGTAAAACCTCAGTTATATAAATGCTAGGCTCACTTAGTCTGATTTGCCATTGCTGGAAAGATCGGGGCTCAAATCCCAGATGGGTGTATTAAATATATTTTTTTCCTAAATATTTTTCTATTCTTCACCCAAGCAAATACGCTTTATTTCCACTCAATTTTATCTATGCGTAAAACTCTAATGGGTACTGAGACGTAGTATTTTTTTTTTTAAATCACATATAAAAACTATTCCGTAAGGTTGGCCACTCTGTGTTCCCCGCGACCCTACACGTGGACTGAGACAGCTTGAGTGACGTAGACAGTAGGTGGAAAGAGGGAGGGGGGAAAACCAACATCCAAACATATTAAACGTAACAGTAATTATGAAAATTATACTCATTTAGGTGTTGAAGAAGAGTCGACAAGGTGACCGATGTACTTGTGTCGTTAGCTGATAGTAGGGTGGATGGTGTGTGAGAAGGGGTAACGAAGGGTGTGAAGCATGGGGAAAAATGTCACCCCAATAATCTGATCAAATGGGACGCTCTTAGTACCTTAAAAGAAACAGTGATTTTTTTTTCTGAAATTTGAAAATCCATGTTTGGAGGAATTATATTAGATTCGTTACATTTGGTACGAAATAATTTTTATTTTCTAATTTAAAGTGAAAATAAGTTCTGTCTCCCCCCCCCTCACCCCCGCACCACTCCCCCAATGAGTTCGTGAAACCTATGGGTGGGACCTGGTAACACGACAGTCGTGTTGACACCTCAGACTAGTTGGTAGCGTTTCTGACTACTAGATCAACAAGACATGGATCGATTCTCGGCTTAGTCGAAATATTTATAACCGCTGATACTGGGGTTTTCCCCTTTCACACTGATAAATCAATTAAATGTTTGTAAGTCATGTACTAATATAAATGGTCAAATCAACGTGTTCACGTAAAGTACTCCAAATTAATAATAACCATACACAATCGACTAACCGATATTATTATCATTATTCTAGCACCGCGTTTTAATGAATGCACTAATGTGTTAGGGATGTGGAAGGTTGAAAATAACAAACGTACCCGCATTTGCATGGAGGGAAAGAGGTAAGCCATCTTGGATGAATCACCCTCCGTTGACCCAACTGGTGTTCAAACCCCGAACTCTTCATAATCGACATTTCCCATTCTATTGCTAGAATGACACCTTAGATCATTCGACCATTGGAGCGGGTTAACCGACGTTTGTTTCGTCGGTGACCTGTCTGTCCTTCTGAACTAACTGTTGAGTTTGATTCCCATTACGGTCGGCAATTTATCACTGTTAAATTAGGTATGCAACACACTGTGTTTTCCAAACCATAAGCCGTAATCCAGTTTGATTACGTTCTGTTTCCCATCGCAAACCCCCCTCCACACACACACATACATATATACACACCAGTTGACTGGGCTGACTTAGCCAATTTTTTTGAAAAAAAAAAGTTTTCCTCAAGTAATAATTACCAGGTTAGCCTAAATACTTTTGTGGAGTCCCTCGGTCGTGGCACAGATTTATCTTATTGACAACCCTTCCTTCACCTCTGACAAGACTTGTATTAATCACAACTTGTGAATGTGTGGAATGCCAGGCCTCCACCGTGGTTCGGATTCCACGTTAAACTGTAGGTCCTCCATTTCATCTCACAATCATCCTACCATTACACATTAGCGTAAGTGCGTTTAACCGAACGGGTAGTAAGACGCGGTCTATATACTACTAAATAATACTATACTACTACTACTAATAATAATAATAATAATAATAATAATAATAATAATAATAATAATTTTATGGAGCCTTTAAGGTGTTCGCACGATACGTTGGAATTATTGTTGACGTACTAATTGATCATCTGTGAGAGCAGCTGTTTTATTGTCCCAGTGTCCGAACAAGCAATTTTTAGTGTCCTTGTACTTTTGTTGGTGCAGCAAAATACATACAATTTCTGTAGAAACAGAATTTTGTAGAAATATAGATACAAAAATAAACTGGCCCATTTAACACCCCGTTAGGGTTTCTTTGCCAAAAGATTGAATTAGGTGCTTAAAAAACATAGTTAAACGGTGGCAGGTAAAGTAACCCCTCTATGGTAGGTGACTTTGCCTACTAGCTCTATGATTTTTCTCGAACAGGATGATTTACTAAAAGAAAATTTAAAAAAATAATAAATAGCCTCTATGAACTCTCCCGCAAGTGTGATAATTTTCGGTTCTTCAAAATTTATTTAAGAAGTTCATGAATTTGGGACTTAAAAGTTGAAAAATGGGTTAAGTAGCCCCAATCGACGGGGGTGTATATAAATAATAATAATAATAATAATAATAATAATAATAATAATTATTATTATTATTATTATTATACTACACTTATAGCTCGTAAGATAATGTGAAACGGAATAGTTTGTATTGTTAATGGATCATAATGGTAAAAAGAGATGATCGTATTTCACTAAATATTATTATTATTAATAATAATAATAATATTTAGCACCGCGTCTTACTACCCGTTCGGGTTGTACGCTTTAAGTACTAATTACACTAATGGATTAGGAATTGGGAATGTTTAATTATTATTATTATTATTATCATCACCGCGTCTTACTACCCGTTCGGGTTATACGCACTTACGCTAATGTGCCATGGTAGGGTGATTGTGAGATGAAATGAAGGACCTACAGTTTAACGTGGAATCCGAACCACGGTGGAGGCCTGGCATTCCCCACATTCACAAGTTGTGATTAATACACGACTTGTCAGAGGTGAAGGAAGGGTTTCACTAAAGAGCATACATGAAAATAATAAACACAGTTATATAAACGTATTGTTTGTGTTCTATGCATTTTCAACCCCCACTTACTCAAATTGTATTAAAATATATATATATATATATTTTTTTTTTCCATTTAACTCAGAAAGTATTGATTTTTATAAAATATTGCTTCGAATAACAGTTGTTTAAATTTTAATAACATTACAACTTTGCAATGATAAGTTATTTCGTAATTAAAGTGTTACGGAGAAATTATCAAAATAATTATAAAATTCCACTTATGTAAAGTAACCTCAAAATCATTTTCACGGAAATATTAAATGCGCCATTTTGTTTATGATGCTAAACCATGACTAGATACGACTTATTATATAAAAAAAATCCATAGAACAAATTTTGAGAAATTAGTTAAAAAAAAATCTTTAAGGTGAAATGAAAGGGGAGGCGAAAAAACGCCAGTGTTTTTGTACTTTTTATATAAAAACACTTATTTTTGGGCAAAATAAGTTTAATATTTCTCCAATAGAAACATAAGAGTTTAATTTTCTTAATATGGTGGGTGATATCAACAGTTGTTGAATATCTGTAATGAGCATAGTGACATTAGATGAGAAACTTTTTAAATGAAGATAAAAAGTTGTCATTAAATTCCAGGAAACCATTGACAGATATTCAACAACTGTTGATATCACCATGTGAAGAAAATTAATCTTTATGTTTCTACTGGAGAAATATTTGATTTATTTGCGCCAAAAATATGTTTTGCTATACAAACTTAAAAACAATAGCCTTTTCTGACGTCCCTGCAACCCTACTATCTCACTATCACGGTTCATAGATTGTTTCCAAGAGTAAGCGAGACTTGAAGGGACTGTACTAGTGAACAGTTTCCTCCCCTTCATGATCCATTTGACTAGTCACACGCGAAATAATGTAATGAACAAATTTTGGAAGTTTTTTTTTTTGGACCTTGAAGGGAAAGTTTGATACAATATTGGGAGGGAACGAATTTTTCCCGGTACAGTCCCGTCAAGACTCTTCAACAGTCCACGAGCCTATAGTACACTATTACGACCTTCTATCAGGTAAACGTCAAGACATTTAATAATGAAAGAAGAAACCCGGAAGAGAAAGAGAGTAAATGGAAAGACAATGCGACGGACGGACAGGGGCTAATTCAATAAACCATGCCTCGTACACTACCCCCTAGTCCTCCACGTGAACGGTGTGTACGGGGTGTAAAAAGGGGGAGAGGGAAACGCGGGACCTTGTCTCTGAGCCAATCAGAGGGCTAGAATGCGGCGCGGTGCGGCACAGGATATAGAAAGGCATGAAGGGGGGAGAGGGTGAAGAAAGAGAGAGAGGGAGAAACACTCCTTTATCGATATTCGTGCCACGCGCGTGCGCCCGCGGTGTTGCCAAGTCTACCGACGTCGCCAAGGCGACCCCCTGGAATATTCATCCGGTGTCACCACGACTACGGGGATGCCTGCTAGTGGGGTGTTGGTGTAGCTTATTCACGTTCAGCTAGGGGGTATTTCTGGCGAACCCTAATTTGGATCCTCACACTACCCCCTTCCCCTACGAATCATCACCGTCGTAAACGACGGGTTCTTTTTTTTTATCGCCACGTATTACTACCCATTTGGGTTATACACTTATGTGCTAATTATGCTAATGGTTTTAGGGAATAATAAGGTTGCATTTTAAAGAAGTGTACTCGCATTTGCGTGGAGGGAGAGTGGAAAACAATTTTGGAAAAACCACCCCAGTACACCCGACCGAGATTCGAGCCTCGATCTTCCCTGTCATTGGAAGTCTGCTCTACTGCAAGAGTAGCGCGTTAGACTATGTGGTCACCGAAGGTGACATGTTGAGACTTTTACTACATTCGACTTTTTTTTCGGTAAGGTACGAACATTTTGGGATGTATAAAAATAAATATGGAGTAGACAACTGCGACAAAATTTTACTAACAGTTATCCATTTTGATGTTAGGATGGTCTAAGAAGGTATTATCCTCGTAATAGACTTGGCTGCTCGTGGCGAGGAGATTGGGGCTCGAATCCTTTAAATTCAACCTTCCTAATGTCCCTAACACATTTGTGTAATTCATACCTGTGCGTATAGCCTGAACGGTAATAAGTTACAGAGTGAAAAAATAATTCACAGTTGTCAAAACTGACAGGTGTGGAAACATGTGGATGGACAAATATCACAAATAATGTATACAATAATATATATATATATATATATATATATATATATATATATAATATATATATTATTATTAAAAAAACAAATTATTTTACAATTTATATTATTTAATTTATAAGTTTTAAGAGCAATATTATTAATGGTTTAAGCTAAGTTTAGGGCTAGAAAGAACAAGAAGTAAACCCGTATTAGCGTGGATGAGATGATGAGAAAACCACAATTTTAAATCCCATGTGAGCACCCTTCCCTTCAAATCACCCTCTGAAACCCCATTCACCCGATTGAAAATCGAGACTCGTACTATCCATCACCGATGATACTACAGATATTGCGAACCTGACGTCTTAGATAAAGTAACCACCAAGGAGGCTCTTAAAAGTATTAATTGGCTAAAAAAAGGATAGGACCGATTAAAATACAATTAATTAAAGGGGGCGATAAATTGCCGCAGAGGCGTTCAGCTCAGGGGAGGTCGCCTCGGTAAGCGAGACATTACCGCACAGCTTTAACGCAATAGTTATTCATTAAAAGTGTTATTTCAAACTTCTGTGCACGCCAAAATAAAGTCGAAAGATTCCGGCAGGGTTCTTTTCCGTTAAGGCGGAGTACCAGTGAGCGTGAGTTTAGGGCAGTATTTTTGCTGTTTTTATAGCACAAACATCTTTTGGCCAAAATAAATCAAATATTTCTTCTATAGAATCATAGAGTTTTGTTTTCTGTACATGCTAATCTCAACAGTTGTTGAATATCTGTCATGAGCATGTCGGCATTTGGTGACAAACTTTTCTATTTATTTAAAAAGTTTGTCACCAAATGCCACCATGCTCATGACAGATATTCAACAACTGTTGAGATTAGCATGTGCAGAAAACAAAACTCTATGATTCTATAGAAGAAATATTTGATTTATTTTGGCCAAAAAATGTTTGTGCTATAAAAACTGCTAAATTAATGCACTAAACTCGCGCTCACTAGCACTCCACCTTAACAACTCAATAATTAAAATGGCTACGCTCATTGGAAGTGGTTGAGTCCTTCAACACGGGGATCGCTACGTGCAATCCTAAGTGATAACGAGGGATGGACATCGAACATCGATGTTGAAGGTTCGATGTTCAATGTTTTTACCATCGATGTTTATTGGGCGATGATTTTCAACCATCGATGCTGGTGGTTTGATGTTCGCACCATCGATGCTTGCTGGTCGATGACGTGTGTGTGTAGGATGTTGCTAATGAACATTGATTTTTGGAAATCATCTACCAACAAATATTAAAACTATAATGTACAGTGCATATATCGAAACGTGGGTTCTTATTGGTTTACCTGTTGGTAAGATTATCAATTTTATAGAACAAATAAAACACGTTTTCGTTTTTTTTAATCAATTAAACAGTAACTGAAAATCATATTTAAGTGAAGAATGAAAGGGGGTGGTTAAAGGTCAGAGCTGACAACCATAGTAAAGAAAAACCCTCAACTTGGATATCAGTGCAAAATATCGATGTCTAAATATTATAAACCTATAGAAATGGATGGCCTAATGATTGAACTTTAAATATCGTCTAGAAAACATCGATAGCCGATGTTCATTCCTACCAGTATCTGCTAGTGGATGAAGTAGGAGAAACTTTTACAAAGACAAGAAACCGTTTGGAAAGAAAGATGGTTTCGAAATGAGTGTTTTTACAAACAGTGGACTACGGATTCATACTTTGTTTGAATTTAAATTGAAGTTTTTGATTTATTGAATATAAATGTACTTCAGATACAGTTAATTTATTTACTTGAAAAAATAAATTAAAAACACCTGTTGTATTAATAAAAAAGGCTATAAAATCGATGTTTTGAAGGTGATGTTTTCCTCCCATTGGTGTTAAAGTATCGATGGTAACACCGATGTTAAACATTGATGTTTTTCTTGCGATGTCCATCCCTAGTGATAACATCACTATCAGCAGACATTTTTAAAAACGGTTCACTTTGGCTAGAGATAAGACAACAATCGTCTTCTAGTGTCAATCATCCATCCTTTAAAAAACTGGGTTCAGTTAGCGGCTCCACCCCTATCCATAAACCAACCAATGAACCTATTTGGACTATAAATTACTAAGAAAACGTAGTAGAATAAGATGACCATTTTTCTTTTTGTTCAAGCGGATGTTTGCAAATTGTCTGGTTGTAAACAATCTTCAAATACCTTCAACTGGCTACTTGTCTGAAAAGGTATGTTCATCGAAAGGGGGTGAGTAGGGGTGGGGATGGAGGGGGATGCATTGTAACTGAACTATTGTGTTCAAACCCCCCACACCTTTACAACGAACAATTTGAAAATGAGTGATTTCACGTGGAAGTACTGTTATCACTAAGAATTGCAACTAAGCACTCCCAAGTGTCCAAAGACCCAACCTGGCTCACGAAGCGCAGTCATAATCTCGGTTTATATACCTTGTCTGTGACCTAGACTTGATGAAAAAGGGCTCTCCTCTAACAAATACAGACATTTTTTGATAAGCTCACAACAGAGAATGATAAGATATTTGATAACTAATAATTTTAGTAGTTTTATTTCCCTTCTTTCTTATTGATCTGACAAACGGTGGTTATACGCGAAGGGCGAAAGTGAATATAAGCTTAGACAGAATAAAGAAGTAGATCCAGAAAACAAGCCGAGTGCCGCTGACCAAGACGGCCGCCATAAATGGGTCAATTTATCCAATTCTCGTAAGAATGATTCGGTAATCAGACATAATATCAGAGATATCTTAGTTTTGTAACGCAGGCGTTTTATATCTGTTGGTAGATGTGTACATTTCGACATATGTAAGAAAAATATGATTTACTTTTTGTCAATGTTGGCTACTATTGATATCTTCTAATATATCTTAAGTTCGATTCCTGCAATGGCTGTGGTGCATACAGAAATTTACTTTGGGGGATATATTCAATCAAGAAAGTAGTCAGAATGAAATTTCTAGGGATATATTCGGTTTTTGAGTGGTGGGGGTTGGGCAGTGGGGTAGGGTTGGAAGGAAGGCACAAGCCCCTTGACCACTGGAGCCTAAGAATATTTATGAATGGATTTGGAAGCTATTTGGAGTAATTAAGAGCATCGATTTAAATAATATGCGTGGTTATTTCATATACTATACATTTGTAAAATATCGATACTTTTCTTTCGAGCCTTGATCGAAGGACATTAAGGCCCGTATGCAAGGACGATGCTGAGCACGGCCAGAGTACGGCTGAGCACTAGCTTAAGATTCAGAGTGTATTTTTGGAAGTTGTATCAGCATCCCCAAACTCGCTTTGAACACTCTCTACCAGCGTAAGGGCCGCCCTTATCTCTCGATCCACTCCCTCTTATGACGCACTCTAGTGGCGGCAGTATGTTTGTTTACATTGGCGGAGCTCGAAGCTGGGGGGGCTGTATCGATGCCGCGCGCTTCTCATGACCTCTGTGGGTTGTGTAGTAGCTTACTGTACTGGGGACGAGGGTCAGAGGTCACGGGCAAAGGTCACCACGCTCAAGTACCGGAAAGGGCGCGTCTAGAAACAACAAATTGGGCGATATAAACACATTTATACTGTGGTGAAGTATATTCTTTCCTCTCGACGAACTAATGGAAACAACATCCGAAACAACATCCGAACAACATCCGAACAATGGTGATCCGGCAGTCTAGGGGGAAGGTGTCAGACCTCTGTGCTAGGGGTCCGGTGTTCAATCCTCGGTCCCGGCACAGATTTATCTGATTGACAAACCCTTCCTTCATCTCTGACAAGATGTGTATTAATCACAACATGTGAATGTGGGGAATGCCAGGCCTCCACCGTGGTTCGGATTCCACATTCCACTCTTCCTTGAAACACTATTTAATTAATCGCCCCACGTTGGGCGTCGATTGAAACACTACGGATCAATTCCCTGATATAATAATGCTGTGATAATATTTGGGTTGTCTATAGCTCCGTGGTCGAGCGCCTGTCATCACTGTACGGAAAATATACCGTTTAACCAGCTGTTAATTGCTCCATGGTCGAGCACTAATTAAATAAGTATAATGAATAAATGTAAGAAAAAGAACTGTTGATGGCTGTTTATTCACACACGGTTTATTTAAATGACATCTGTTATTTACTTATACATACTTTAATTAAATACTTTATATCAATGCACACTTGTGATATTAAATTATTGTATTCTGTGTTAGACTGTGACTGCAAGAGCCAGTGAGTCCCTGACTGCATTACTTGTGTGTGTGTGTGTGCTTATGACTCTGTGTGACTGCTTGGCTGTCTGTCACTGTCTGGCTGCCCTTAATCATACGCACAAACGGCTTATATATGACATACCCCTTGCCTCTTACTCCCTTCGTCAACAGTGTAGAAACTAACTAATAGAAAGAGTCCTGGCGACAGGTGTTGTGAAGGCTAGCTTCTTATTGGTATAGTGAATTGGCGTCTTTGCCAAATACTGCGGAGTTGTTCTTTTAACAGGAAGAATGGTATAAAAAATATATTTTACTGGTAAAATTCTTTTCCCATTATTTCTGAAAAGCGCGTGTTTCTTCATGGATGAATCATAAAAGGATACTCTACATATGTTACTTTAAAGAAAAATTACCTTCACCATTCCTTTTTATATATTTTAGATTGATCTGAATCAATATCATTACATCCTTCACACAAACACTGCTACATTTAATCTTAACTCTGCCTTTCTCATCCCTATCCCTGTATAAATATGCGGATAGCCCGGAGGAGTAATAATATGAGGTACACACAAAATAAAACTAATCAAGATTAATTATAATAATTCAACAGTCAACCTCTGTGTTCTTGATTACTCGCCTCAGGATGTTCATTGGTTCAAACCCAGCCAAGCTCAACAGATTTTTCTTGAGTGATAAAAAGCTGTAGCACAACTTCCTTCGGAGGGGAAGTAAAGCCATTAGTCCCATGTCGATTGTGACATGTAAAATAACCCTGGAAGGTATGTGAAAATACCTTTCCGGCCGAATTGGTAGGCCTTTTCACTCTCGCTCAAAGAAATTCTCAGTGGTGTTGATATAATAAGTCGGTTCAAAAAACGCACGTTAAATACCTAAAATAAATAATAAAAATCGTTTAACAAATTTTCTCAATAAACAATTTGAAAATTTCTTTTTTATCTTTTTTTTTCATATATGTGTAGGCCTACTACGTTTAAAACACGAGAAAGATAACTGCCCCTGGCCCCCCTGCCCTTAATTATCCCTCGCCCATAAGACTGGGACAGGATCGGGGTACATAAACAAAAGGGTTGGATTGTAAAGCGAAGCAAAAAAAACTTTGGACCAAACCTCAAATAAATATAAATAATATTGGCCTAAATTACTGTGGTTAACTATCACATTCATATATTACCAGATGTTTTCATTACAGGTATTCAAAGTGACAAGATGTCAGCTGTTGGCGTAGTGATACATTAGAGACTATTTATAGTAACTTTTTGAGCTGTCATCCAAGTAAACTCGGGTGGTGAATGTACTTTTTTTTTTTTTTTTTACTAAAGAGCCATATCATCAACTCGCAGACCTGCCTCGGTGGCATAGTTGGCTAACGCGCTAGTCATGTTGAGCTCGACTGCTGAGGACGGGGAGATCGAGGTTCGAATCTTGGTCGGGTGAACTGGGGGTGGTTTTTCCTAAATGGTTTTCCACTCTCCCTCCACGCAAATGCGGGTTCACTTCCTCTAATTCAACCTTCCCGATTCCTATTCCATTAGCGTAATTAGTACTTAAAGCGTATAATCCGAACGGGTATTAAGACGCGGTGCTATTATTATTATTATTATTATTATTATTATTATTATCAACTCGCAGACAAGTACAGACTAGCAAGCATTGGAGTGGGACGTGTGATACGCCAAGGAGACAGATATTCAGAGATAAGATGTGAGATTGTCCACTGTATCTAAATTTAGAAAACAGTGGAATTGAAAACAGTTGCTATACCATTAAAAAAATATATAACGAAATTAAAAAATGATTAGTCTAGAGAGGAAAAACCCATCAGACTGAACACAATTTCTTTGTTGTCAAATAAATAATGCAGGAAACCACATTTAGATTTCTGGTTCAAGTGTAATCTTGTAACTAATTTCACCCGGGAATATCCCCCCTACCCCACCCCCCTCCTTAGTGCATCCAGCTAGAATTTGAAACTAACTTCATCGTAATTTACTTTGTTCTAGTTCTTTATTAATAGCACACGAAAAAAAAGGAAGAAATAAGCCCCTTCATAAATTAGTTAGTAAAGTACTTCACTTGATCGACCTTTTAAATGCTTTTTTTTTTTTGCATCGCGTCTTAAGTTGGTAATTACACTGTCATATTTATTTTAGAAAGAAACATATTTAGGTGCTTTAAATTATTTGAAGAAAGACACCACCTTTGCTAATTATGTGTGCTATTACATTAATTTAAGAAAAAGTTTGTACTCTCTCTCTTTCTCTCTCTCTCTCTCTCTCTATATATATATATATATACCGAGTGTTCAGAAAATCAACACCCAAACTGCACATATAGCTTGTTTGAATCAAGAATAATACAAAGTCCCTATACACTTACACTTACATTAAGCAAACAAGCAAATTAAGCTAACACAATTAAAATTTGTTCAAAGTTTCGGTGTAGAGCGCCGGGAGAGCAAAGCTGTTCAAGCATGCGTATACAACAAGTTGCATAGGAGCTAGGCGCGTGGCACTGCACATGGTAATGATGGCAAGCATATTTATATATAGTATGGCATGATAACCCAGTTGTTAGTGAGGAGGAACCCTGCACGCAAATGCGGGTTCCCTTCCTCTAAATTCAACCTTCCCAATTCCTAATCCATTGGCGTAATTAGTACTAAAACGTATAACCCGAATGGGTAGTAAGACGCGGTGCTAAATAAAAAATACAATATGGGGAATTAAACGTGAAGGTAGACTGGAAAGCCTATTCAGGAAAAAAAAAATCTTAAGTACATCACCCACTCTGGATTCGAACCCCACCATCTACAAACCAGACTAGAAGTCTGTGCGCGCACGCACCAAACGATGTGGGTGTGAAAGGATAAACAAACGTCACTCTCGCAACAAACTGGACCGCCAATGTCGAGGAGATCGGGGTTTGATCCCGGTAGGGTGTACTGTGGGTCTTTTACATATATGGTTCCCCACTCCTCTACACAAATGCGGGTACACTTTCTTTAAATTCAACCTTATTCAACCTTAAAGTAATAGAGAAACTAGTATATAAGCGACTAGGCGTATATACCAATTGAGAAGATGCACAAAAAAAAAAGAAAGAAAGAGAGATAAAGTACGATTATTTAGTGAAGGAAATTAAAACCAAAACACCTCTGGGCAGTATGCAAGAACGTTAGTGAATGCTTAGTGGACCGATAGTATGGTCACGAGCACACTATCGCTCCACCTTTTAACCTATGATAACGCAAGCAAACTCACGCTAGTGTCCACTAAGCATCCGCTTAGTCAAGCTCTTGCATATGGCCCTCAGTGCATCCGGTCAATATAGAACCAAGGACTAAAAGTCAAACACACTATCCCTGCGTACAAAACCCCGCTTTGATGGGTCCATCCGGACAATCTTTGAGTTCAGAATATGAAAAGAAATAAATAAAACTTCTCCATCACGTTCCCTATATTGGGTGCCGTACTGGTACCCTCCACCCCCTCCAACCGACACAAAAGGGGTGGGGGTATAAATGGGATATCTGATGCGCATGGCACCCTGGGTACGCGCCATTTTCCGCCGCTGCGTCAACCGATCGATCGCCGTGACTTCCCCAGGTGAATGACCTTATATGGTGCTGCTGTCTCTCTTTTCCCGGATGAAAGATACAGCAGCCAAGAGTCTGCGAGACAGGGGCGTTGGAGGTGTCCCGGGATAGTCCATCCACCGGGGGTTGAAGGGGAGGGCCTTTGGTTGCCGTCTGAAGGACAACTGGGGAGCCTGCATTATATCCTCTCCCACTTCCACGAGTTTTAAGCAGATTACATCATTTTCACAATTTTGGTTTAGTTTTAAATTTCATTTGAAACAATTTTTTTTTTCTTTTCTCCACGGCGTTTCACTATCCGCTATGATAATACCCGCTTCGATGGACCAATGGTCTAAGGCGGTACGATCCTATTCAACTTTTTTTGTTCGCGTACCCCAACAACTTTATACCCTCAAAGTTCTTTTTTTAGCACCGCGTCTTACTACCCCGTTCGGGTTATACGCTTAAATACTAACTACCCTAATGGTTCCAGGGATTAAGGAGGTGGTTTTTATAGGAAATGTACCTGCATTTGTATGGAGGGGAAGTGGAAAACTATTTTAGAAAAAAAAATACCTTCAGTACACTCGACCGAGATTCAAATCTTGATCTCCCCATCATCAGCAGTCTAGTCTATTTACGAGAGTAGCGCGTTAAGTCCCGCGACCTAAGGTGGGCCCTTAAAGTTATTATTATTATTGTTAGCACCACGTCTTACTACCCGTTCGGGTTATACGTACTTACGCTAATGTGTAATAGTAGGGTGATTGTGAGATGAAAAGGAGGACCTACAGTTTAACGTGGAATTCGAACCACGGTGGAGGCCTGGAATTCCACACATTAACAAGATGTGATTAATACACGTCTTGCCAGAGGTGAAGGAAGGGTTTGGTAATCAGATAAGTTTGTGCCGGGACCAAAGATTGAACCCGGACCCCCAGCACAGAAGTCCGACACCTTACCCCTAGACAGCCAGGTCAACCCTTTAAAGTTAGTGGTACATAATACAACTTATATATGTTCTATATTTTACATCTAAAATAAATTAAGGGTTGTTCCAGATCGTATGTCTTTAGGTCCGAGTCTCTTATGGTTAATGTATATGTATATTACGTCCCCCCTAAGATGTCTTCATGTACCGGGGGTAGATTTTCTAGAAATTGGCGCTAACGATTTTGATTAAAATTTGTATCAAGGTACTGTTATAATTCTATAATTTAGCACCGGGTCTTACTACCCGTTCGGCTTATACACTTTAAGTACTAATTACGCTAATGGGTTAGGAATGTTGAATTAGAGGAAGTGAACCCGCATTTGCGTGGAGGGAGAGTGGAAAACCATTTAGGAAAAGCCAATCCTAGTTCACCCGACCGAGATTTGAACCTCGATCTCCCCGTCCTTAGCAGTTGAGCTCAACACGACTAGCGCGTTAGCCAACTACGCCACCGAGGCGGGTTCTAGGCACTGTTTAACATTGCATACAAAATGACGCCTCTAATTTTTCCGGAAAAAATAAATTAGAAGGTACTGTACACGTATGGATATCTACTGTTTTGAATACATCCCGGAAACTTTTGAGATACGAACTAACGTGTCATTAAAAAGTTGTAAGCCTATTAAAAATAAATAATCTGTTATTTGAAATAGGTTTTTATAAAACCTATGGTTTCCGAACTATAAGTAAAAAAGTAAAAAAAAAAAAAAAAATTGAGGTCTGGGAAAACGAAAGCTGATTATTATATTTGGTGAACAGTGGTGTTCCTTTTTCCTGAATGTGTTTCTGCAGCATTGTATATTATTTTATTTCACATTATCTTACAAGCTTTAAGTATATATCTCCATTTTTAGGTAAGGAGCGGGAAAGTCTTTGCGGTGTACCATACAATTTGTTTTATAATAAAGCACACTTTAATTGAATGATGTATTATTAGAAATTTTTGGGGCACTGGGCGGGTGCATTGACACCCAAAATTATCCCTTAAAGCCGTTTGTTGAGTGCCTACTTTCACAGTATTTGACTTATATATTTATCTATATCTGCGTAGTCAATTTCTCTTATTTTATTTTAAACAACAAAATATTTGAAGAACTAGTATAAATTGTATTCTAGTATTGAAATGGCCATGTTGGGGAAACTAACAATCTGATACCAACCTTTGTGAAATAATTTTCTAATAGGAAGATTTTTTTTGTTTACATTTACAAAAGTTAAAACCATTTATAAATATTTATATGTAAAGTAATATGATTTATAGCTTTTACTTTTGATATATATTATTAGGATCTATGAAATAATAGTAATAATCAACGATAAAACTCCAAATGGCGTCTAGATGCATTCAATATTAAAAAAATTGCTGAAAAAGACTACTTCAATTTTCTTCTAGACTCTAGAATATAGTCATCCAAATAAAATTTAAAAAAATTATGGGGTGTATCACTCCTAATAAACCCTGATTTTAGTTGGAAGAACAGTAGAGAAAATTCAAACATAACTCCTTGCAGCCAACATTGATAACATTTCACTTTATGATTTGTCTTATTTGATAGGTATTGTTAATATCTATCAAAATTGACAGCTGCTGAAAACATTAAAATTGTTTTGGTAACTATAGTGACTAACTTCTACTGTTCTTCCTACCAAAATCATACAAAATATTTGTCTTGGTGTGAAAAGCGTGAGGGATAGGGAAGGGGGTAAAAGGGAAGGGGTGGGGGGCAGGAATGCAAATCCCTAAGAATATTTTTTTTGCTCGCCTCCCTTACACACAAATAAGGTTACACCGACCTTATTTTTAGCCGATCCCCTTTGTTTTAAACTATGTATAAAGCCATAAATAATATTTACTGACGATTGCCTCTCCATATATATATATATATATATATATATATATATATATATATATATATATATATATATATATATATAAAGGTTCCACCACTTTTGGCTGTGGCGTGTTAATATAAAATAATTAAAACGTTAAAATATTGTTCTGTAACTATCACTTAAGGCAGATCGGGTCAGTACCAGTTCAATAAGAATAGTTACATTTTTGTCAAAAATGAAAGCGTAAAAAATAGTATTTTGTATTAATATTCTAAATCTAGCTTTTTATCATAACTCCATTATGAAAACTTTAGACAAATTTTTTATTTAGGAAAAGATCCGAGAAAATTTGTTTTAATTAAAATGTTAATATTCATTACAAATATTGAGCTTAGTCCCGCTTCCCCAGACACTTTTGGATTGTTGGGTACCCCTTTAAAATATTTGGAGTAGCTCTTCCCTAGAAAATGTGGTTAAAGATTGAATGTCCCTAAAATCTATTTGAAGTGGTCCTTGCCTGGATTAAAAAAATAATCAATTAATACCTTTTGTATTTACTTAGAGTAGTTCTCCCCAAACAAATTATTGTAAGCTATTTCTTTTGAAGCTATTTAGAATGCTCCCTTCATCAGATGCTTTTAATTGTATGCTTTTACTGAACAACAGAGTATCCTATTGGTGCATAGATAAACTAAACACAACTGTCTTTTGGTTTCGTTTGCTAGATGTCACGAGCGTAATCAATACCAACATTGCCAACAGTAAAAATATACTAGGCAGTTTTATGTTGTAGGAAATTATTGAAGTATCTTTTTTCACAATACTTTGATATAAAATAATAAATTTATACCCAAAATAAAATTAGTAAAAGGTATATTTTTATCTATATAGTTAGTGACATTTCGTTCACATTGGTAACATTAATTTTATATATAGGGGCCTTTTGTGCTAACATACTGCCAACACTAATATTTAATTAAAGCTTCTTAATTTCTCTGATTCTTCCTTCTCGAGAGTGAAATCTGTAAATAAAGATGCGTATTGACACGTGTTATTTTTGTTCTTCTAGGATATATCTGGACACGGCATACAATTTGTTCGTAACGACTGCAAGGTGATAAAGTATAAATATATTTGATACAAACTTACATTATTTCACAATTATACTTAACAAAATAGGCCTACTCATAGCTAATATGTTTATAAACTTAGCTAACCTAAATTTTGATTGACAAGTAGGCGTATATCTAAACTCTATAGCTAAGCGAGGAAGAGGTGGCTGCAAAGTGCAAAGATTTCTAACCTAAATATTGGTCACTAAGCTAAAGGTTGATTTTAATTATCTGAAATAAACGTGGCCAAGGTAAAACATGAGATGTGAATTAGTTTCCATTCAACTCTTTATGCCCGAACGGCATAACTGGTGCTAATAATAATAATAATCTTTTTATGTTTCTTCTCTCCCACCATGCAAATGCGGGTTCACTTTATCCGTATTCAACTTTACTAATTCCTAACCCACTACCGTAATTAGTACTTAAGCATATAACCCAAAAGAATAGTAAGACGGGGTGCTAAATTATTATTATTATTATACTAACTCTTTATGTCTCGTCTACATAGTCGTACTCAGATATCGGGAGTCGGTGTTGTATTCTAGTTCCATACTACAGAATGGATTGTCTACAATAAAATGTAGCACGCAATTTCAATCAATAGGAATTAATAACATATAAAAAGTCCAAAAATAATAAACATAAGAGACTGTTACAGTTAGTACAACTATACAGGTATCACTGTTTTCACTATACATACTTATGGGTAGGATAAATCCTGACATACTCAATAAGTAGGTATATATCGTCGAAATCCATTTTACACTAGTGTTAAACGGGCCAAGTCAACATAATATGAGGCAAAGAGGATACATACACCAGTATGGACAATGTCTACATAATCAAAGTCATAATATTCATATTTCCAGATAATTAAAATTTATTTTATATGTTTAAACAACTATTCTTTTTATTAACAATGCAGTAAATATTTATATACATTTCCATTAACTAGGCTTTTATCCTAAATTAAATGAATATTCATTTTAACTAAGGCTGGGCCGATGGTGATAAGTTAACCATTCTGAATTATCGGCCGATATTGGCACAATCGACCAAGGATAGTCGGTTTTTTTTATCATGCAGATATTTTACGCTAAAGATTCAAAATCTATAAGTATATTTTAAATTCTCAAGTCATGAAAATATAATTCATAGTTAAAACAATAATATTTAAATACATTCTCTTCAATGTAAACACAAATTCTTCAACTCTGTGTTAAATATTTTATTTCATAATAAATAGCAAAACCAACATTCTAAACAAAATAAACTATTCAATTTTTATTTACATTATGAAATGCTTGATAAAAATATTAGAAATAAATGTTTCCTCAAGTACAACAAAATTAAGCACTAGGTATCAAAAACAATATTAGATGGGCCTGTATGATTTTATTTGCTGCAGATTTATAAAAAATTATAGATACATTTAAAAAATACGTTTAAAACTTAAATTTAAACTTTTATTCAACAAACCTACTACTTTCATGAAAAGTATAAAAGTGGCAAAATTAGATAATTCTTGTTTTTGAGTATTTGTACTGTACACGTTTGTTATATAGACTATGCAAAAACAAAAACAAACCTAAATTGGCATTGATTACCGGCAATATTGGTAACACAATATCGGCATCTGCCCTAATTTTAACTGATTTTAGTAATCCAACCATATTTGTTTTTGATTGGCTGAATGCAAGGTGTTGCAACTTAAGGGATGGATCATATTCATCTCTTTTTGACAAGCTATGCCGACGATCCCGACTTAATACTGTGATTTTGATATTCAATGTTTGACAGTCAATATTACAACTCTACTCCGACAAGCAGGGGTGACTCGATGTAGATGAGCCGTTATTAAAATGCATCACATCCCTTCTTGCTATTTAATTATGAAGGACTTTGCTTATTTGGGGACAGCACACCTAACATTGCGCATTTAGGCACTTTTTGGGAACAGTGTGTCAAGGGCGTGATTCTTTTAACTTTTT
>JBCFYV010011172.1:25335527-25443027 GCA_039000515.1 Timema cristinae
CCATGGTGTTTGTGATATTAATTTTTGAGTTTAACTAAATGAATATTTAGCAAAACATATTCAGAAATTTGTGTCTTCTTTTAAATATATTATTTAGAAATAATTAATGAATTAAACAGGCTGCACCCTCCAGCTTCTAAAGTGACGAGCCGCCACTGATCGCCAGCAAAGAGTAAATAACTAGACGAGTTCAAATATTTACCAATGTCATCAGTAAACACATTAAAGAGGAGAGGACGTAAATTAGAACCCTGTGGTATGCCACAGGGGGCTAAAATGAATTTGAGGTGTGTGAATCAATTTTAATAGTGAATGATCTTTCATACAAATAACTGCTGAACCATTTTATATATGCGTGAGAAAGTTCAAAATTACCAAGTTTAGAGAGAATAATACTATGCTGGCATAAGTCAAATGCCTTACTTTGGTCAAAATAAATAGCATCAACCTGACCTTGGGTAGATACTTAATATACTACTACTACTACTACTACTACTACTACTACTACTACTACTACTACTACTACTACTACTACTACTACTACTACTACTACTACTAATAATTATTATTAAATTAAATGTACAATTATGTGGTGAGCTATGTGGTAAATATGTTTTGACTATTATTATTTTTTATAGATATTTTAAATTAGTTTTTAGCACATAATTATTGAATGAACATTATTTATTATTAAGGGGTTAAGTGTAAGGAAAGGCGCTGGTCTTTAATTCACTCAAATAAAGACGGTATAGTATTATTATTACTATACTATACTAATAATTTTATTAATCTGGAACATCAAAATCATTCCTTTAAAAAAATATTATTAAATTTTCTTTCATTGTAATTTTACAACATAAAATTTTTTCAACTTTTGTAAACGCAAATAGAGGCCTACATTTATGTCTAACACATGTAAGGATTTTGGTTTGGGGATATATATTTTAGAATAACAATACCCTGTTATTATATATATATATGTATTTTTTCCCCTTTCATTGTTTGTTTTCTTACTTCACTATACTGAAGAATAAAAACGGTAAAATGTTGAGTATTATATTTTTTATTATTTTTTCTAATATGAATAGAGCATAAAAGAAGCTGGTCAAAGTTGTTCAACTGTTAGGAGAAAGTTTCTTCATGTTTCGCCAGTGACGCTAACCAGACAAGTTATTGTAGATGGGTTTCCTAGGAGTGGCAGCCTCTTTCTGAGCTTTATCAAAAGCTTTGACTTCATTATCAGAAATAAATATATCGTATATATATATATATATTTATTTAGTAACATTCATTAAAACAAATATTCACAACCTTACTCATTCATGTCCCATTACTCAATTAGTAATTAAATTCGAATCACTCGGACGGATAGTAAGTCGTGGCAAAAAGAGAAACCAAAATTAATCACATTGGTATACCATTAATAAAACATAATATATATACACATATATGTATTAAATAAATAAAACCGTTTACTTTTCAAATATTATACAAGGAGTTTGTTTGTTGGAAGGATGGCTATTCCAACTCAGATATTATGTAAATAGTAACTTCTCTTCCTCCAACAAATTTTATCACTTGCACACCAGATCCCTTTACAACTCTCTATCTATACTTTAATAATTGGTTAACTTAAATATTGAATTAATAATCTGGGCGAAGATAAAAGCCCTATGGTAATTAGTAAAGTTTCACATACACAGGTTATCGCACGGTCTAATGTGTTACTCTCGTGCTAAGACTGGTTTGACGGGGATGAGGGGATATGAGTTCGAATCCCAATAAGGTATACTGAGGGGGTTATTTAATTAATGGTTTTACACACTACATATACGCATATTAGGATCTATTTTCTCTACAAAATATCTAAATTATTTATCTCTATTTTCTTATTCAGCCCGTTCGGGTTATACTCTTAAGTACTAACTACTCTAATGGGCTAAGAATTGGGAAGGTTGAATATAGAGGAGGGGAATCAGCACTTTCTTGAAAGGAGAGTGGAAAACCATTTAGAAAAATCACCCCCAGTTCACCCGAGCGAGATTCGAACCTCAATCTACCCGTCTCTGGAAGTATAGCTCAACACAAAACTAGCGCGTTAGCTAACTACACTCCCGAGGTGGGTTTTTATCCCTATTACATTAGCGTAATTAGTGTATGGGTGTAGCCCAAGTGGGTACTGAGACGCGTTGTATAAATAAATAAAATAACATTTAAGTTCAAGGGTTACTCACGTACTAAACTTCTAGGGTCTTATGCAATTTAGAAATACACACTTTTTTTACCATCGTATCTTAACACCCATTCATATTATATACAGTAGCCCCATGGCTTCTTTGGTGCTGACTGACAGCTCACAGCTGACAGTGGATTGCTTTGAAAAGTTACCAGACCAAATTATGTATCCATACGCTGAACCATATTATCTGCAAAAACATGTATATAGAAGCTGTCACTTCTTATAGTAAACATTTAGGTATATACCTAAATGTTGACTATAAGAAGTCAGATGTGAGCTTCCAGTCAGTACCAAAGAAGTCATGGGGCTACTGTACTCATTTGAATTAATCTAATTGTGACGTTGTCACAGACATAATGCAAACATGGACGATCTAGCTCACCTGATCTGGTCCCCTTTGACTGGGCTGGAACTCGACTTCATGAAACACGCACACTCTACTCCACTCAACATCACGCGGCTTACTGACCACCCGTGGCTCGAGGCCCGATTAGAGCAAGACTCGGACAATAGAACATCGAGATGCGCTAACCCGTATGCGCTGACGGTTGTGCTCGAGTGAAACAAGACTCATCCACCGGCGCGTGATTTGAAACTATCACGAGAATCGTCGAGACTTCTCCCGAAGCGACGTACACCCCTCTCCCTTCACCCCAGTGTGTTCCCGCCGTTTGTGAACACGTGATTGACTTTGTACTGTATATAACGGCTGGACTGTGTAGTGAAGTCACTCATTTCTCTGCACTCGATTAGGTGAGACACTTGTCTTAGATTTAGGCGTAGGTTGCTGTTCGACGTATTCTAAATTATGTTTGGGTTAAATTTGTTCAAAATTTAAGTTTCGACTTTAAATATAAATCATGATTACTAATAGCTATATTTCTCTGAGACTGCAGGATTTGCCTGTCAGCCATTATGGTTTATGCTCTAGCTTTTTCTTGGTACTTAACGTTGTGTCCGCCTCACGGACGGGTTGGAACTTTGGCATGGCGCCATCTTAGGGCGCTAATGGAACTTTAGCATGTCGCCATCTTGGGGCGCTAATTATTTCTGTTTAACGTGTAACTTACTTAAAATAATTATTCTGGTTGCTAAAGGTTAAAGGTTTGTTACGATTGTAAATTTTTTTAAATTGTTATTCAACTCGGGGGGCGCGAGCCCGTGCACCCAGCACATTGGTCATTATAATAATAATAATTAGATTGGACTAATTTGATTAGGAACTATTGTAACAGGTTAGGTTTAGGTTAATCATTTTCTCTGTTGCGCCTTATAATGGCAGTCTATTATAAACTTCATACTTATGTCAATGTAGTGTCGGCATCGCCAGGTCGTGTAGACATATATATATATTACTTGTATTTAACTTTCCTGCTAGGTTAGTCGCCTTCGGCGAGGGTCAATTTAATTATGACTACGTTGGTATTAATTGTTCTGTTTTCTCTTAACGACTTGGGGTCTTGCCCCTTTATTTATTGTTTATTTCGGCCCTTATCGGCCAGTCACTCGACTTTCCTAGAGTGCCTCGCTCTTGTATGTCTGCGAGTTGTTTGTAGAATAAAATAAACTCTCTTGTAACTAACCTACCTTTTATTTATTGTAATATGAACCTATCAGATCATATGAAGGGGGGGTTACATAATGAGGTAGGGATGAGAAAGGTATAATTGAAACGAAATGTTTCCGAATTCACGTGGATAAAGAGCGAGAAACCATTAGGGTTAAAAGCATCCCCAAATGCATTCGCCTGGGATTCTAGCCCTGACCTCCCAATATTATTGAACGAGACCGGCGCCTTTGCCCACGTATCCACTGGTAGGAATTATCTAAATATTACGTCTCATTTCAGACCACGGGGGTAGCAAACACTTCCAAAAGACTGGGATTCGAATCCAATTTTAACAAATGGTGTTGAAGGTACCGTTCTAAGAACAGTTATTCAAAGATCATGCCCAGAGCTTAGGCCCATTTGAACAAACTATGAGTATAACGAGTTATATCTTAATGTTATATCAAATGGGCTGACACTCCCCACCACCCCTGATGAACTCCAACACAAGAACTCGAGCTCTAACCTCTACTCTCCAACTGGCACAACTGACTGAGCGGAGCTTTCGACCGACTGACTGCTTGGGACTCGATCCGCGCCCGGCCGGAAACGAATGAGGTTCCACGCGGCCAGACGAAGTTGTGACTTCCGCCGCTAGGACAATCTGGAATAATCTAGCTGCTGCCAGGCCCATCCTTTGCTGTCATGTTTGTTGTGTCGACTTACCCCCTCCTTCCCTTGCATCGTCTCTCTGTGGATACGATAATGTATAAATAGTGGAACGCGGGTTTTCAATAGTCACTTATTATTCCACCGACTGACTTAGGTGAGGACAGCGACTAGGGGCCACGATTTATCTAGTATTAAAAATTCCACTTTCGACGTAATGTGGGATATCTTGTCTAAATTATTATTTGGGACTTATAAATATTCAAACTTAGAATTATGAAATGTTTCGCGCAGGTCAATGCGAATGCGCTTGCTTTCTCTCTCCTCTTACGAGGTTTAATACATTCTAATTGTACTATTCCATTTTGTTATATATACATAATGTATATTTAATTGTCATGTATATATTTTCGGCCACGCTTGGGCGAACTTTGCGTCTCGGGCTTACCACCCGTTCTTTCTTGTTAGCGTATTTAGTGTATATGGGATTATCTAGTTATCTATTTTACTGAGAGCGCAGGGCACTTAGGTGTTAGAGTTGAGGCTTGGCCTAACGTCTTATTCTGTTTTTTTGTTCAACGTTATATTGATTTCTTTAGATCTAAAGGCGCGTATTTGTTTTTCTCATTATTGCCTAAATTTAGATGTGTGTTTGGAGTTGCAATGTAGTATCGTTGTTTGCACTTAATGCTATAACCGAAGGAACCATAGACTCCCATGATGGCGATTAATTTTACTGTTGTACTGACAACCAGATTATAACTATATGTTTCTTTTCCTATTTTTCAGATATTGTAATATCAATTAATTCCATCATATCAGTAGAGATATTTAAATCTGTGAGGATAAACGCTTCACGCCGTATTGTTATATTTTGCTTTTAATATGTATTTACCTTCTATTATGTCCTAAATAAAACTAACAAACTCTGTTAATGACTGTTAAACTTCTTGGCTGATTTTCCCATCACTCTTCCTAAAATGTTAGCTAATTGTTATTATTATTATTATTATTAGTAATGCGGTTCATATTTTTACACCGTGTTTGCACATATTTTGTGGTTAGAAAAAAAACAAACACATTTTTTATTTCATTCTTTAACTGCAAATACCTTCGTCTACATTATAAATACAACACTGTGAACATACATATTATGTTCGTCAGATATTCAGAAACAAGTCTTTCTTACCATTTGATCATTGCCTGGATGTTAAATGTAGAAACACAGTGCGAACTTACCTAATATAAATCACACCTTACGTTTCCAAACATTTTGCCTGTTTGTTACTATTGTCACGAGATAAACCAAAATTCTGTTCTTAAAAAGAAGCTTTACTTTCGCTAACTTGTATTCTTTAGCACGTGGAGCTTGTTAAAAATGACCTTATATCAGTGTGAATATACCTAGTAAAAGTCAATAAGGAAGCTTTATTTTTTAAAAGTAAATAAAACTTTCAAAGTTTTATTGGAGCAGTGCACACAAAAACCTTAAAAGGGCACTTCAAAAAACCACATTAAAAGTGATCTCTCGCGGATATCTTATAAACGAGAATGGAACTTTGATCCAATACTCGATACAAAGAAGAAGCTACCAGTAAAAGGAACTTAAAGGAACATCTATAGCCGACACTTCACTTTAGTGCTTCTTGATAAAGAGGTAAGAGACGTTACAACACAATACTTTTACCTTGATTTCGTTCATAGGAACACTTCACGATGGAGTGTAAAAGCGCATCCCAACTTCATTTATATTGTGTTGAAATTGTTTAGTTTTATTTACAGCTAACATTATTTATTAATGCATAGCTAAGATTATATATCTTTATATATGCCCTATAGTTGAATATTTTTTTATTTTTCTTTACTTGGAATATACGTATTTTAGGAAAGTTAATGTGGCAGCGATGTGGAAGGAAAATTTTAAAATTGTGTTCAAAATTTTGGTATACAGCGCCGGGAAATCATAGGTAATCAAGCTGGCGCGTACAACAAGTTGCATAGGAGCTAAGTGCATGGCGCTGCACATGTAATAATAGCAAGCACATTCTGTGGTGTAGGATAGTTAATGATGACCCTCAGAACTTATTCACATTCTAGATGGGCTGGTTTGTTATTTAATATTAAATTGTGGTATGTTCTGCTGCCGTGCTCCAAGATGTAGTGTATGTAGTGGCGCGCGCCTAACTCTTATGCAACCTGCTGTATACGCATGCTTGATTGGTTTTGATCTCCCAAAGTTGTACTCCAAAATTTTGAAGACAATTTAATGGTATTAGCATAACTTTCCGGATATAAGATTATAGGGATTTTGTATTACTTTTGGCTCAAACAAACTATATATGCAGTTTGGGCGTTGAGTTTCCGTACGCCTGGTTTATACATACATGCCCATATCCATATTATTCCTCCGACCTAGGCTACATGCTGCCTGCCATTATGTAAAATGTAGGGTAACAAAAATAAATAGTTAGGATGCGTTGTTTGTTTTAACCAACGCTTAGTTATTTTTTACATCCTTGAATTAGTTTTATAAACTTATGCTAAGCAAAACTTTGTAATTGGAAGAAATGTGTGTAGGAGTTATGCTTTTAAAGTTTGCTCAACACATTCAGAGAGGCTTTGTTCAAATCCTGGCAAGATTGAAGTTTCTTATTGCAAACAAGTGAATTAGAAGTAATGTGAAGTTTCTAAGTGTGTTCTCACGTGATAGTAACAATTTTATTGTGTAAAGCACCATACTTACTTACTCTACAGCACAAGACACTCGAAATTTAATTCACACGTTTAGAAAATGCGCTACCTATCTCTATACTGAGGTAATTATATCCTGTCCACCTCATTTCACACAATACCTATCTTGAGACAGCTATATTCAGCTCACCTCATTAAGCCCTATCCTAACTTGAGCTAGTTCTATACAGTCCACCTCTTTACATCCTATCTCTTTTTTGGTAACGGGTAAGTCAAGCTTGAATCCCGGCTGGCCTTGGCTAAAATAGTTTTTCTTCCTAAATGTTTTCTCGCCCTCTTCCACGCAAACATTGGTACAGTTACACTAAATTACACTTTACTCATACCTACCCCATTAGCATAATTAAAATGTGAAAAAATCGTATAGGTAATAAGATGTGGAAGGATGGAAAAAAAACCAGAAAATATTTCCACAATGAATAATCTTCTTCCCCTCTTTAGCACATAAGGACTGGCTTGAGAGTTACATTACAGTCCGACACCTTAGCTCAGTCGGTAGCTTTCTACCTACTGAGCTAAGAGGTCCCGGGTTTGATTCTCAACATGGTAGATAAGTTTATCATTGATTACAAATATGAGTGTACTTTTACAAAATGGTAAATTAACAGGTGGGGATTGGATGTTGTGTCTGTCTTAGTCTTAAGTTATATAATAAGGCATTTGAAGCTACGACAGCCCTATCATGCCGGTAGGAGAAAAATGGCTTGAACAATAAACTGACCCAGGCCACAGCCTGGAAACATTAATGGATGTAAAATATATTGTAACCCGCTCCCTGATTATCACCCAAAAATAACAGACAAGTTGGTCACAAGAGAGTTTATTTTTATTAAAGAAACATAACAAGTACAGCTCTATGAGCTAGTGAGACATGAATAGCGTTAGCGCTAGATCTGTAAGCAACAATCAAGATTGAACAATTATATAAGAAATATGCGGGATGCCTTCCCTTGTTCTTGAATGGGACTCAAAACAAATCTCACAATATGAAGTTTAATTAACCTTCGTAAGCATCCCATAAAAATAATAATATAATGGATAGTCAAAAGCACTAGTAAGTGAAAGATATTTACTCGCCACCACCGGCGGTTCTCAAACATTAAACAATGAATTCCCAATAATATATACCTCCTCAGCCGTAATTTGGCATAATAAAACACACAACAAGAATCTAATTTAGAAATATATGCCTTAACTGGCTGCATTAACGTTAAATATTAAAGCCCATATTAGAGAGCAAACTTGCCGACTCGCGGTTCCATATTCAACCAACATAGTATAAACTTTCAAAAATGTAACAATTAAAAAATTATCTTCCCATAAATAACAAGTGATATAATCTTTAAATGTTTAAAATCGGCAGCACAAAAGTATGACGCTGCCAAATCAATAATGGACCTAAGATGGCGGCACTTCAAGGTATAAACCTATCCGTGAATCGGATGAAAGAGAAAGTACATTGAATAAATAAAAGAGTTCTCTCAAAAGACCACAAAGTAAAGTTAAATAAATGGTCTGGTCAAGCCGTGCCAAGGTGTATAGATTATACATGCTCTTCAATCAATTTAAAAGAGACCAGGCACATTTAATAAATGATTGCTTTAAATATAAAATCCTGAACGATAATTTTGAATTATTACAGCCAAATGGAATTTTGAATGTACAAACGTAAACCTATTCTAGGACCAAGGTTTCTCATCTAGTGATCGCAGTGTAATGTGTACCGGCATTACAGAACGATGCCCTTATATACCTGACGAATAAAGCCATGTGTTCTCAAGGCGTGAACCAAAGAAGGGGGAGGAGTAAGGAAAGCAACCTTCTGGAACATACTCCAATAGCCTATGCTTTTTTAAAAGAGCGCCCAACAATAGTTCTAATAGTTTCTGAACACAGATGACGATGCGAATCCAGTTTGCGCATATCGTCCATCTTCTCTTTTCTCGGGTGCGGCACATTACTCGGGCAAGCATGACCACGGCCGCTCGAGTTAGTTCGATTTGACAGTGCCACGATGTGCTAGTGGAGTGGATCCTTGCCGAGACGAGGTCAACTGGGGCCGCAGTGGGAACAAAACAATCTATTTTTCCTTTAGGTGTTGTAACAGGGTTACAATATAGTTAAATTACAATTATTTATTTCACTTCCAAAGATTATTAACAAACTATTTTGTTCACCTATATACTGTTAACTTACCAAGGTCCTACATTTTTTTAAGTATCGCTGTATATTAACGTGATTTATTGCACAAAAAAAAAATGGCAACATCTTGGATCAAACAATCCCTGGCTTTAGTAAGGATTTCTGTTCTATTTAATTTTACCCTACTTCTTACTACCCATACAATCAATTCAACATTTATACTAATAGGCAAATGATGAGGAAGGATAATTTAGACAACGATTACCTTTACCTTCAATTGTGTAGGTATAATTACACCCAACCGAGATTCAAGCTATGACCTTCCCCATCATTAGCAATTTGTTATATTATTTAGAGAGTGACGTTTAAGACCATGCAAACACCAGTGGGGGATTATCCATTTACTTTCAGCTAAACCTTCTCTTCATATTGCATCAAAGTACCTGAAATACACCGTAGTAATTATAACGGATAGTTCTATTACCAACGGACCTATAACCCTGATTTTAATAGGAAACACAATTATTTACCACCAACATTATTGAAAGTAACTATAATTTGGCAATAGATAAATATGTCTTATTTGATTTATTAATAAAAAAAAAGTTGATCTAAAAAGATATCAAAAGTTTCTAAGTATAATTCCTGATGGATTACTCTATAGTTTGTCTTTACATAATTAATTAAACGGACTAATAATGCAAATACAATTGTATTATTTTTCCCTTATTGTGGCAACATGAGCTTACAGTTTTAAAATAACGAGCTTCCTATGAAAATCCGACTGAAGCTCCAGCCATACAAAGTATGTTAAGCAATGTATATCATCTTAAGAATTATGTCATGCTCCTACCATACTACAGTCTAACATTTATTGTTGGATCTCTCGCAGTTTTCCTTGGATTTGAAGTTGATTGATTTCCTTGGAAATAAAATAAGATAGTATATTATATTTATAGAAAATAATAATGTTTCACGTGGTTTAAAAAGTCACACTCGCAATACATGCCAAAATTAAAGGTAAATAATTTATTTACTACGTTTCAGCCTAGGTGCAAAGGGAGTACATGAAATAGTAGAGGAAGCAAGACAGAGACGGTATGGGAATGTAATGAGGATGGCGAAGAAAATGATGGAAATAAAGTAAGTAGGCAAATATCGTGAGGGAGGGCAAGAAGGATATTAGAGGACCAAATAACATGAAGTTTAGAAGTGAGAGGAGAAGAATGGAGGAGATTAAAGAGGAATCATGGTGAAAGGATAGTGGAAGATGGCAGTATTTTACTAAACTGACCCAGCCATAGGCTGGAAACAGTTGATAATGATGATGTTTGGCTTAGGTTAAAGAATGTCTTTGACCAATTTACGAAATTGGTCCACACATTTGCTAGATATCGCAGAACAGAAAGGAGAAATGCCAAAAGTTTTTTTCAAAACAAGATTTTTTTTGCTAGGTCAGTTATGAAAAACAACATGACCTTGTGAGTCTTTCAACCTTAATCTAGGCAGTAAAATAACAGAATGATGTATTAATATTATTCTTTAAATGATAAGTGTGAATAAAATACATATTTTACAAATTACAACCTGGAAAGGGTCATAGGCAAGTACGGTCAGACATCCCGGATTCGATGTGTTACAAGTGCCATGGAAAAAATGCCTGGCAATTCTACTTACATAATTGTATTACGGTTTGCAGACTTGGAATTAACGGGCGCTAATATTAACGCCGTGATTATAAGTGAACTGGCAATACTACTAACATTACTGTATTGCTGTTTACAGACTTTAAATTAACAGGAGCTACCATTAACACCGTGAATATAAGTGAACTGGCAATTCTACAAACAATAATGTATTACTAGTGAGATATATAATTAACAGGGATATGACAAATAGCAGGAGTGTCAAATCGTTTGAACTTTAGGCCACATTGCCCAATAAAAATTACTGAGGGGCCGCATTTAAAAACTTATATTTTGTCATTATTTTAAGTAAAAATAATTCCAACTAAATGTTTTATTACTATAAAAAGAAATGAGTAGGCCTCCTATATACAGAATGTCCGGAAACTCATAACCCAAACTGCCAATATAGTTCGTTTGAACCAAAATTAATACAAAATCCATATACACTTACATCCAGCAAACAATGCTAATACAATTAAATGTGTTAAATGTGTTGGCGTACAGCGTCAGTGAGCAAAGCTGTTCAAGCATGCGTGTACAACAGGTTGCATAGGAGTTAAGGGGTGGCACTACACACCTTGACATCTTGGAGCACGGCAGCAGAAAATACCACAATTAATAGTAAAACAACATACCCATCCATCTATAAATGCGAATATGTTCTGAGGGTCATCATTAACGCTCCTACATCACAGAAAGTGCTTGCCTTTACTACATGATGGGTAGTGCCACGCGCCTAACTCATATGAAACTTATTGTACACCCATGCTTAACAGCTTTACTTTCCCGGTGATTCACGCCGAAACTTTGAACACAATTTAATGGTATTAGCATAGTTTTCTGGATGGGTCTAGGGATTTTTTATTACTTTTGGTTCAAACAAACTATATGTACAGTTTAGGATATGAGTTTGCGAACATTCTGTTTAACAATAAGACTATATATATATTTTTACTAAACATTTGAAACAGATTACATAGGTGTGTTTTGACAAAATCTACGCGTATTTGGTGAAAAAATTCAACAATTTTTTGGAAATAATTCATGTAAAATTCCCAAATATCTCATTCTAAAATGTTGTATTTCCTCAAAGATTATAAAAAAGAAGAATAGGATCGCATTGTAAGACGGTTTATCATAAGGTCCACTGGCCGCACAAAATCATGATGTGACATGCCTGCTCTAAAGAATGGAGACATAACTAGCCACTAGGAAATAATGGGGCATAAATGTACCGCAGTTTACAAGCTTTTTATTAATAGAGGATACTACTTGAGGTCAACCTCGGGGTCTTGGGGTAAAGTGCTCGCCCCATGACCCAATGCTCGTGGGTTCAAACACAGCCCAGTTCGAAGGATTCTCCTAGAGATATTATAATCCGTAGCACAACTTCCTTCGGAGGGGAATTAAAGCCGTTGGTCCCATATCAATTGTGGCATGTGAGATAACTATGAAATGTATGTGAAAATAGCTCTACTGGCAAAACTGTTTAGCCCTTTCTATCTCGCTCATAGAAATTCTCATGTGCTAATATAATCAGTTGGTCCAGAACATGCATGTTAAATAACTCAAATAAATTAAAATACTACTTGTTGATTCTTCCAATATTTGTATGAGTTGGTTTGAAAGTGTTTTGTAACTAGAACAATTTTTTTCAAGTATAATAGAGCTCAATTGTCATAGAAAGCAGGCTACTAGAACTACTTTCACGTGTTTATTCAAGTCATGTGATCTGTAGATGTTATTTTGATAGCTAATATAAATACCTATAAAATAAAGATAGTATGGCTATAGGAAATGTTTTCATTTTTAAATGTTATATAATTTTAACCCTTTTACTTTTTTTGAGCATCTCGTTTTACTACTTATTCGGCTTATCCACATATTTACATCTAATGGTGTAGAAAGGAGCGATGTATAATTTAGTGGAAAGGTGCTTGCATTTGCTTTGAGGGAGTGAGGGAAAAACTTGGGGAGAATCACACCTCTGCATATCTGACCGGGATGAAAGCCCCAACTTCTACATAACTGAAAAACCAGATTAGTTTAGAGTGTCAACTTTGTCCGCGTGTCCACCGGTACGACTCCCTGTTTTTTTAAGATCGTAACAAGAATAAACGAATAAGTTAGTAATATGGTAATAATCTATTTTTTTTATAAATCACCAAATTTGGTCAAACACAAATTAAGGGTACAGGGGAAATAAAGGGAATGATGAATTTGAAACCAAATTGCGTTAATGCTTTTATATGTTAGAAAATTGAGACACCTTTATAACACAATCTAGATTTCAGTCAAAACAGGTCTCTGCTATATCTAAATTAATAATAAAAAAGTATTTGTTGTAGTTGTTATCAGATTTGAGATATAAACGTTATCCTGAAAAACATATGTAATGTAACGTCACTCTTTTAATCTTCAAATACTATTATTTATAAATGTTCGCAATCGATACATAATTTTCTACCAAATTTTTAAAAATGAATATTTTGATTTTATCTCCTTAGTTTTCCCTTTTATGAATAATTGAAACCTTTGAAACGTTTTTGAATTATTTATTTTAAACGTACTGTTTTTGTTTGATACAAAACGTGGCTATATTAATTTTTAGAACAAGTTCGAAAATTTCTTAAATTTTATCAAAATTTTAATATAAAGTTTGATTATTTACTCTTTTTAAATACTGATGACATTTACTATGCTTACGCAAAAGTTATATTATTTTATTGTTAACATCTACTTCATTCACTTTTATTAAAAAATTAGGGTTTAAAAAAATATTGTCAAATATCAATAAACTTTAACAGTGTCTCAGGATAGTGCCTAAATGAATTATCTAATGAGTTGTAGATGATTTAAAAAAAAAGTACATCTAGATAATAAAAACTTCTTCAATATCCAAACATAATTTGGTTTCAATATTATATCCTTAAAACTGTTCAAATAAAACTTAAATACATTAATATGGGGAATAGAGTACTATCTTGAACATGACGTCACAGATAGGCAATGTGCTTAACACGATGCGAAAACTCCTATATAGGATACAACTCTGTCACGGTCTCGAACTAATTAGATGTCGCCCTCCATTAATTCCTCTTGATTAATCAAAACTATTACAAATATTACCCTCGTAACTGGTGAATCAATAAGGAGGCCTTGTCCCTTTAATTTCTCTTTAAACACGGATTTGATTGGAGTTTAGCCCTCCAATTGTTTATTCAAACCGGTAGATATAAATGTTAAATCTCAGAAAATAAGTAAACATTTTGATATTTATATTTCTCAGAAATAAATGTTATTTAAAAAATTTTCGGATCTATAAAAGTGACCTCTTGTTTGTCTTGTCCGTACGTGAATAAATATTGTAAACCAACCCCCCCCCCAGCCCCGCCCCCTTAATTTTGATCTTACGTCAAATCCACTACTGTTTACAGTCCGTGCTGCCTCTTTTTTATTCAAGCCATATATATTTTTCCACTACTGGCTTGCTAGGCCTGTCATAGCGTCATATGTCTTATAGTTATAATCTAACTTAAGACTAGGATCGGCACAACGTCCGGTCCCCCGCCATCAATTTATCAATGTGAAGGGGTAAACTCCATATTTTCATCAATGATAAATTTTCGGCCATGTCGGTAATCAAAGCCGGGACCTTTAGCTCAACAGGCAGACATGCTACCAACTGAGCTAAGGCGTCAGACCCTTAATCTCTCTCTCTCGTTATATATATACAATGTATATTAATGTAAATACAAATAAAATCAACCAATAAACTAACAAAACAAGATAAAACTCTACAGATTATATACATACCTTTTCTCCAAAATACACACACTTGAGTAAATCAAAAGTATACTAAATTTGTAGGTTATTTTAACCACCATGTCCTAATACCTGTTCATGCTATACACATATTTACTAAATACGCTAATAAAGATGAGGAAGGTTGCATTTAAAGGAAGTGTAACCATATTTGTGTGAAGTGAGAGTGGAAATAATTTAGGGAAAAACCAGTCTTAGTAGACACGACTGGGATTCGAACCCCAATCTCACTGTCATCGGCAGTCTAGTCCAACACGAGAGTGACGCTTAAAATCATGCGACCACTGACGCAGGTCTAAATATGTAAGTAATGGACGCCTTTGATGTCCACCTTGAAACACTATGGATTAAATCCTTGATATAATAATGCTGTGACGATGTTTAGGTTGTCTATAGCTCCGTGGTCGAGCGCCTATCATCACTGTACGGAAAATATACCGTTTAACCAGCTGTCTATATCTCCGTGGTCGAGCACTAATTAAATCGGTATATTTATAAAATGAAAGAAAGAGAACTATTGATTGCTGTTGATTCACACACGGTTTATTTAAATGACATCTGTTAATTACTTATTCATACTCCAATTAAATGCTTTATATTAATGCACACTTGTGATATTAATGTAAATTATTGTATTCTGTGTTATACTGTGACTGCGAGAGCCAGTGCTAGTGCCAGTGAGTCCCTGACTGCGTTGCCTGTGTGAGCGTGGGCGCGTTAAACATACGCACAAGCGGCTTATATATGACATACCCCTTGCCTCTTGCTCCCTTCGTCAACAGTGTGGAAACTAACTAATAGAAAGATTCCTGGCGACAGGTGTTGTGAAGGCTAGCTTTTCTTTGGTACAGGTAATTGGCATCCTTTGCCAAATACTGCGAAGTTGTTCCTTTAACAGGAAAAATCGTATATAAAATATATTTTAATGATGTAATCCTTTTCACATTATTTATGAAAAGCGCGTGTTTCTTCATGGATGAATCATAAAAGGATACTCTACATATGTTACTTTAAAGAAAAATTACCTTCATCCACGACATTTTATATATTTTAGAGTGATCCAAACCAATATCATTACAATCTATATCCTAATTTTTATAGGGACCTTAAATTAAACCATCGATATTGATTGCAAGTCATTAAATTGGTTTATTTTAGATATAATTATTAAATCAAATGAGAATATCTAAGTTTAACTAAAAGCTACCAAAATGTTCCAATAATATACTTTATAACTTGTTTTAATCTGCCATTGACACAGCATAAGTTTCCAGTTTTAAAATAACAGACTGCAGCTCATTAGATAATAATCACACCCACTTTGGTGGACGCATAGTCTAAGGCGCTACTCTAGCAATAGACTGGACTGCCAAAGACAGAGACAGAGCCTTGTCGTGTGTAATGAGGTTTTTTCCTAAATTATTTTACACTCTCCCTCCATGCAAATGAGGACACAATTCCTCAAAATTTAACCCTCCTATTTCCTAGAACGTTAATGTAATAAGTAAATAGGTATATAACCCGAATAAAGGGTAAGACGCGTTAAAAAAAAGGAAGATAGTAACCACAACATCATCTCGGAGCCTCTGGTTTTTAAGTGGGACAATTCGAGAAATAAAAAAAAATTATATTAAATTTTTGACACTATTTTAATAAAATATCAACATACAATTTCAATATTAGGAATAATAGAGACAAATAAATTTTGGTCTTGCACATGAAATTAAATGAAGTAAAAAAAACACTTAATTTAACTTTCTCTTCTAAATGAGTTTCCTGTATTTATAATATACTACAACTACAAACAATTTATAGTCGATAGAATATACTGTACCTAATGGTGGATCCAGAAAAAAAAAATACAGGATGGGCACCGTGATAGAAATAATTATATTTTTACTTTACTGTTCATTCGTCTAAAAATTAATTCCTCTTTACGGACATTTAAAAAAAATGTATAAAGCTAAGTTACAAACGTTTGTGAGTCGGCAAATATATTTAGGGACTCTTCAGGGATTACCGCAATATTTGTAACTATATTGTAATTTGTAACTATTGTAAATTTGTAAAATTTACTATTGGTAGTAAAAATCATTGAGTCTCTTTCCTGACCCATTTTTGATCTAAGAAAAAATTTATCTATGGCGTCATTCCGCAATCGAGCTATACCGACCAAACGACCGTCGTCTGTCGGTGAAAATAGTGCCAACATGTGCGGATAGATGGTGTCATTTGATCAGCACAACGATCCCTCCTGCAATTAATATTAGTTTTCTAGACCGGGTCGCTACTTTTCGATTCAAGTAATTTGTCCTCACGAGGCTGAGTTGACTCCGTTCCAGACACACTGCTGCACAGAAAACTGTAAGCACCGGGGATCAAACCCCAGACCTCTGGATCTGTAGTCAAGAACTTTGACGACTAAATTGTTGATCTCAAGTAGCCTAGGTTTTAATTCTATTCAATGAACTAAAATATGGTTCTGCTTTTGAAGTAGTAACTGGTTTCACACAAAGAGTTTTCTACAGGACCTAAATGTCTGGAAATAATCTGTAAGCTTCTTCATATCGACATTTTCATATTTCTCTATCAAGAATTCCCTTCATACTTTCAACTCTCCATTAAGTACTTCTAGGGGGGGATGGAAAAACACGATTCGTGTGTTTTCTCCGAAGTCATTAAACTTATCTGTTGAGTAATCATTTGTTTTTTTAGCTAGAGGGAATATTTTACAACCGGAGGGGGCACATGCCCCAGTGTCCGTACCTTGACTCCACCATTTACTGTACCTTCCAAACGCTCGATTATGAACACAAATTTACATTTTCAGTTAGGCCGAAAATATGACTGAATCGTTCCAGAAGATCACCAATAATAAAATAAATAAATCAAGTGGATCAATTTTTTTCTCTCTGAAACTAAACAAGCAAACATCCCTTATATTTTAAGCATCTGAAGGTGTAACACGATGTGGTCTAGTGGTCGGAGTTCCTGGCTACATATACATAGGTCCCGGGTTTGATCCTTGGCCACTTCCAGAATTTATCTATGTACCAGTGTGTGGAAAAGGATCAAAATAAACCTCATGAGGACAAATGAGGGGCTTCTAAAATAAAGAAGTAGCGGCTCTGATTTATAAAACTGATATATTAACAGCTGGAGGGCTCGTTATGCTGACAACGTGACACCCTCTATCCACAAATGTTGGCACTATCATCATTAACGGTGGTGGCCGCTCGGTCGGTGTAGCTTGCTTGCGGAATTAGACCGTGAAAAAGCTGTAACACTTTCCATTCCATCAATGGAAATGGAAGGATTTAAAATATCAGAATTGAAAAAAAAAAATATAGCTAAGCGCCTTCCTAGATACTGATGGCTTCATATCTGATGAATGTCAATTTGGCTGGTCTCTGTACATTTTGTCAAATTCAAAGAAGATTAAAATTAAAGTTAAACAAAATTTCACGATCATGCTTATAGGTGGGATTAAGATAATTAAATAATTATATTTCTTATTTAAAATGCTACGACATAT
Source organism: Timema cristinae (assembly GCA_039000515.1). Taxonomy (NCBI): domain Eukaryota; kingdom Metazoa; phylum Arthropoda; class Insecta; order Phasmatodea; family Timematidae; genus Timema; species Timema cristinae. The sequence continues at coordinate 25,353,926 of JBCFYV010011172.1, forward strand.
TATAATAATTCACAAGGAAAAATAAAACTATTAATACATTTATATTTTTTTAAATATCCCCAACTTGACTAGTAAGGTACTAACCAAACATAAATAATAATCAAACATTCCCAAAAGATAAGATGAATTTGACCACCGAAGGAGATGATGGATTAAAACACGGCAATACAACTGAAAATACAATAGTAAATATAAGAAGAAGCTCCAAAGAATCGAGATATTTACTTCAACCAGAGCCAAGGAAGACAAACAAAACGGGTAAGAGGAGTTAATAAACCAAAACAGTAGGCTCCTTGATCAGCCAACTGTTTACACAAAGTTTGTTTATTTAATATAAATCAAATATTGGGACTTGAGGGACCGTCACAATATTTAACCCTAGTAACGTCATTTTTCGAAAGTTTTTCTCAAATGTAAAAATGTATTTATCTTTTTTACAACAATATAAAAGAAAAAATAATACTCTAAGGTATCAATAAATGTTTCCTTCATTTTAAAATAGCTTATACAACTAATTAATTTATATTTATATATTTATTTATCAATTTTATTCAATATTACCGAGCCAATAGGTGACAAATACGTGTAACCCCCCCTGTACCCCCACTAACCCCACCTCCAACCACCCATCTAGAATATTAACATATTTTACACAAATGATACAGGGTTGAGGAAGTTGAAATATCGAGTAATTGAAACCGCATCTTCGTGGAGGTACAGTGGGAAACCACTTAGAGAAAACCACCCTCAGAGTACCCAGCCGTGATTCGAACCCTGACCTCACCATAACCGAGAAACCATATCAAGACGAGTGTTGACGTCTAGTCTACGTGTCCACCAATTTTAGTGGTTGTAAAATAGCCAATACAAAGCCAGGATGCAAATTGTTACAAAATATGTGTAGAGCACGCAAGAACTGAGAAATCCTGTCAACAAAATTAAAGATTAATGTTTTAATTAATGAGAGGATTTTCAGCACTTTTTTTTAGCACTATATCTTACTGCCTGCTTGGAAGGCCCCTACGCTTTTGTACTAATTATGCTAACAATTTTAGAGATTAAGAAGGTTATATTCAGAGGTGTACATCCATCTGCGTGGAGGGAGAGTGTAAAAACCACCCTCAGTAAACCTGACCGAGATTTGAAGCTCGATCTCTCCATCATCGGTAATCTAGTCGACTACAAGAGTAGCAACTTACACCATGCGGCCACCTAGGTGTGTTTTGGCACGTATTAATTAGCGTAGCTATTAGTGCCGTGCTGCTTCTAATTACAGAGGACTAGGGAAGCTTGTCAGCCATATATCAAATCAGACATCCTTAGACGCTAAACTCCATCACTGCCGCATAGTCAACAGAAAAAAGACACCAAAAGCGTTGGTCTATTAGCAATATCAGTGCCTTTGATGAAAGAGTTGCCTACCTGGAACGGAGTAGAAAGTTATTATTACCGGTAATTATTATTATTATTATTATTATTATTATTATTATTATTATTACTAACACCGCTTCTTACTACCCGTTCGGGTTATACGCACTTACGCTAATGTGTAATGGTAGGGTGATTGTGAGATGAAATGGAGGACCTACAGTTTAACGTGGAACCCGAACCACGGTGGAGACCTGGCATTCCCCACATTCACAAGTTGTGATTAATACACGACTTGTCAGAGGTGAAGGAAGGGTTTGGTAATCAGATTAATTTGTGCCAGGACCGAGGGAGTAGAAAGTTAAAATAATATATCAGAAACTATAGGATTGTATGAGCATAGAGTAGTAGTTACGTTTTAATCGGATTTATAGAGAAATTATTCACGTTTGTTTCTATAAAGTTTGTTTGTTACTCATTCAAGGGGCGTACCACGTCCATATTTTTTCACTACTTTTATTCATAGTACAAAGAGGGTTTCTAAATTCAAAGTGATTTTTCCTACAGGCCTTTACAGAGTATATCTATCATATTGTTCCAAAGTGAGCTAATTCCAAAAAAGCTGTTTTGACTTATAACAAGTTGAAAAGTTTCTAAATCTGTGAAAAATCAGTATATTTTTTATTTTAAATGTTTTAGCTTTTGTTTTACTCTCATAACTTTAACATTCTAAATATTCCTTTGCATACAATATTATTTAATACAATGAATTTATGCTTTTTAAGTGACATTTTCTGATCTATTTTAGTCAAGAACTAAACATGGCCATGAACCAGCTAAGATATTCATTTTTAAATCAGTTTTAAGTTTAACATTAATCGTATTTTAGAGTGAATTTAGTGAGAATTTATGTATTGAAGGAGTGTTAAAATAAGTTTTATTAGAGTTAAACTGGAATAGGACCAACAAAGTAAATTCATTTTGTTTATTTACTGACTTAGAAGATGACACATTCTGGTTGGGTGCACGGGCTACCCAGCATTAAAAAAGAGAACATTTAATGTCATCCACATCTTTTGTGCTGTGATTAGACAGCTGAAATGGAATTTCTTTTATCATAATTATAAATTGAAAATGTGATCAAATGTAAGGTAGTATGGTAACAATAATTTTATTATGCATTAAATTAGGCACTATTTACTATTTGTACTTTAAATGTTTAAAAAATTAATAATAAGGCATAGATGATAATTCCATGTAAACTACCAATAATAAAAAATATATAAAAATTATGGCTTAAAATCTAATTAAAATAAACTTAACTGATTTAAATTAAAGCAGTTTGATAAAAAAATAAATACCAAATACTTTACCCAAATTTATCAGTAAATTTAAGTCATAAATCTATGGCAAAATCATTTATTGGATTGTAACTTAACGATGGGTATAGTAATAAATATACTTAAAACTTTAAACTAACGCTATAAATAATAACTTATTGTTTACCTGTATCATTAATTTAACTAACGTTAAAAAACACATATTTTAAATTCCCCATAAATATCCATGCTGATAGTAATTTTATTAAAGATCCAGCACATACACCAAATTTCACTATCATCCGATCAAGTTTTCCGGTGATATAGAGGTTGGTTCTTGATCTATGGCTAGGTACATCTGTACTGTAGGTTGAGATTTTTAATAAATATTTTATTATTTTATTTACAAACAAATTCACATCTTCTTTATATTATACTGCCTAATTTTCCTATCTTAACATCGTCTACAATTAAATGAGTTTAGCCCGGACAGGTAGAAAAAAAAGTATACTTCGAGTATAATAATGACTAATAATTTTACAAATGAAACACTATCTCTTTTTTAAGGGTGATATTAAACAATAATTAAATTATTAGTTAACTCTTAATTAAAAGTACATTAGGTTTAATATGTTGAGGTTTTGTACCCTATGATATATCTTTTTACAGATGAATTAATAAATTAGTATAATATTCCGTATCTGAGCTACATCACTAGTAACTTACTAAGGGAACTATTTGCCAGTACTAATGTACTGTTGCCCAGGGGACGCCCGAATGTACTAATCGTACATCCTTTCCGTGGAGGCTCTTTCCATGTCCCGATGAGATGAGATGAGGGTGATAGTGAGTATGAGGTGATAGTGGATGATGGTGTGAAACCAACGAAACACTTAAACCCAACCAAAACTTGGTGACTGTTCGGATGATTCCCTTTAAAAGAAAAATACCCAAGGTACCAGTCGGGAATCAAACCCGGGACCCTTAAGCTCGTAGCCAGGTGCACTCACAACTACACCACGGGATTGGTTATTTCACTAACTGTAATTAAATGATATAGCCCTGTGCACATAATCCAAAGAAAGACAATTAAAATAATAAACATATTACATTATCATAGCCTTATTTTCTCAAGCCACGTTTAACCTTTTGGGCTGATTGCCTTTTAATTTCGTTATTGGTGAAGGGATGAGTAAGGTAGAGTTGAGAAGAAATGTACCGGAATCTATCATAGAAAAAGTTGAAAACCATTTATGAAATAACATCACCATAGCACCCGACGGAGATTAAAGCCACTATTCTCCAGTCCCTACATTTATATTGTTCAATTAAGTTTGGTTGAAAGTCATTGTCTCTCTAACAGCTCCAACTTTCAACGGTTGAAGCGTCCAGAAGAATATTATATTCTGACAGAAACTTCTGTTAGTTTCCTCCAAATCAGGATGGTCCAACGTTCTTCATCCTAAGGGCCCAAATATAATCATCAGTTTGCACCTCGGGCTGAAGATATATTTAGTAATCTCATCAAACTAATAGAGGCCTACAAACAACACTTGATAAACAATTATTTTTAATATCAATATACATAAATAGTATTTTTAATTGGCAGAACCTTTCAAATTATACTCCCTAAAATAAATTTACTAATTTCTCAAAATGTATTATGAATTATGTATTATGAAATATGCGTACCCCCTACCCCCATATATATAATATATATATATATATATATATATATTATATATTATATATTATACAATATATAATATATATATATAATATATATATATAATTATATATATATGTGTGTGTGTGTGTGAGTGTCTAGAAAAATTATTATCCACTAAGAAATGGGCTAGAAAACTGAAATTTGGCAGGTTAGTAGAGGGATTGCCTCATATAGAAAAATAAAAAAAATGATAAATTTCAAAATGGCGCACCGGGAATTCGGGGGTATTAAGTGATTTAAATATAGAAAAACCTATTAGGAAAGCTAGAAAATTAGAATTTGGCAGGAAGATTGAGGTACCACTCCAAATAATCCAACAGATATTACCATTTTTGATTTCAAAAGTTGTAGTGGGTGAAATAGGGAAGAAGGAGTTCAAAATTTTCAAAACTAATAGAAAAAAACTGTCAAGGTTGGCAAAAAACTTTATCCCTTGCCGGATTTAAGTTTGTCTGGATCTTCCTCGTGTCCTCTTCCTTGCTAGACGAGAAATATTCCTTACTTATCTTATTCTCTTGCTCTCGCATGATCCTCTGAGCCGGAGCCAGTCCAACCCCGGTCTTCCCGATTGTCCTGCGGCCGTTATCTGCGCGAACTTTGGTCTTATTATCACCTCTTCCTCTTGCCTCTTCTTACTCTCCTACCTCAGCCTTTCATTCTCTTATTCCAGTTGTTTGATCTGTCCCTCTTGATTTGCAATCACCAGGAGTAGACGGTCCACCTTACGTTTGAGTTTCCCCGTCACCCCTGCGCTGCCTCTATTGTCCTGAAATAGGTCATCGATGAAATCGTGCCTCCTCCGGCACACTCTTCTTGCCCTCTCTAGGCATTCTTGATCGTTGTTGCAGCTGCGAGAAGCCTATCAATGTCGTATTGCAGCCGATAGACTATGACTATGGTGTGCCTTTTTAGTGCTGGGGTGTTTCAGGCAATTGCTGGTGCACGCATGACCAATTACAACCCTTATCACTCATATTTGTTTCACCAATTTTTTTTCAACCTCTATTTTCTAGTAACTGAAAGTTATGGTGACCTATAGCTCACCTATCCTTAAACGGTAGCTATTAAAAATCGTTTAACGAGCAGTTAATTAATAGCTTTTGACTGTTCCTGTTTTTGTCTTACCACGTGGAGTCAGTGGAAATGTCCACTCAAGTTTTGTTTCCGGTGGCCTTCAACATATTTCCCTTGATAACTTTCAATCAAAGGGCGACACAGGTATCTAACCTTTCCCAAAATTAGGGGGAAAATTTTCCCTTCTAGTGCTATTACTTTATATTCCTTAATTTGTATAGTTTTTAGTTAAAATAGTATTTTCTAAATAACTCACCCGAGATTCCAGTTATACTTTCACAAACATTACCACTGGTTTCTCGACAATCACTTAACAGCTATGCTACTTTCTGCAATTTTTTCACACAGTTTTACCAGTTTTTTAATGAATTTTTTGCGGAGCGCTTCTACCACGCGTACGACTACAGATGGTCAGTCTCTGTCTTTGCATTCCATTTACCTCGATGTATTTGAAGTGCCTCGATATCGTTATATTGGTATCGTGTCGGACAGTGAAAAAAACCCCTAAAGAGGCAGGGATGACAAAGGAAGCATTTTAGAGGTAATCTATTCGAATTTATGTGGAAGGAAAGTGGAAAACCATTTAGGAAAAACTAACCTCAGTAGACCGATTGAGATTTGAACCCCGATTTACCCATCTTCAGCTGTCCAGCCTAACACAAGAGAGATGCCTTAAACCATTTGGCCACTGATGCGGCTCATCTATTAATTACATTAAAAAATTCCACCTATACACGTGCTTACATTGTCACACTTATATAAAAAATAAGATGTATTTAACCCGCCTCTGTGGCGTAGTTGGCTAACGCACTTGTCATTGAGCTCGACTGCTGAGGACGGGGAGATCGAGGTTCGAATCTCGGTCGGGTGAACTGGGGGTAGTTTTCCTAAATGGTTTTCCACTCTCCCTCCACGCAAATGTGGGTTCACTTCCTCTAATTAAACCTTCCCAATTCCTAATCCATTAACGTAATTAGTACTTAAAGCGTATAACCCGAACTGGTAGTAAGACGCGGTGCTTAAAAAAAAAAGATGTATTTACTTTGTACCAAAATGATCAGGTGAGTGTTTAGTACCAATGATATTGGACTCGACAATTGCTATTTCAATCCCGACCAGATATTCTGAGAACCGACAATTTAATTTCACATCATAATACCTTAAAATTCATTCACCTGATCTTACATATACAGGTGAATCGTAACATATGAGACCCACTTCAATGGTGGACAGAAGAAGAAGAAAAAAAAGTTCATATAAATCTGTGTTCCATTTGACCTTATTCCAAGCTACAGCCAAGTTATTTTACTAAACTTTTTGGATAGGTACCATACTCGATATATCTCGACAGTTTTTTTTTCAACACCGTGCACTCGTTAGGATTAAACGTTTGTTTACGCTAATGTGTTAGGGATGAGGAAGGCTATATCTATTGGGAATGTACTCGCATTTGCTTGAAGGGAGAATGGGAAACAATTTTGGAAAAAATCCCCTCAGTACACTCGACCGAGATTCGAACCTCAATTTTACAGTCATCGGCAGTCTAGCCTACTGTGAGAGTAGCACCTTACATAATTCGACCACCGAAGCGATTCTCTCTACCTTTTGAAAAGGTATATTATATTGACTATCTTTGGTTATTCCAAAAAACCTGGTATTTTTGAAAGAGTGTGTCATTCTACGACACAGCTGTAGGCTTGTATTCAGGCAGAGGATGGCCATTTTGAGCAATTCCTATATTGTAAAGCAGCTCCATGATACTGGAGTACCAACATAACTATCTCTCGGAAACAAAGTCAAATGGGACACGTGTTTATATTGTCTTTTTTAATTGTTTTCGTGTCTCCTGTCCACCGTTGAAGTGAGTCCTACATGTTACGGTACTACGTATATCTGAAACTATCTTAATTATGGAGTACAAAAGATAAATATATATTTTATTATTATTATTATTATTATTATCATTAGTACAGCGTCTTACTAACCGTTCGGGTTATGCGCACTTACACTAAGGTGTAATGGTAGGGTGATTGTGAGATGAAATGAAGGACCTACAGTTTAACGTGGAATCCGAACCACGGGGGAAGCTTTGCATTCCTCACATTCACAAGTTGTGATAAAATTGATCTAGAATGTCTGCTCTGCGTATTAATTTGAGATACATGCCTCGTGCTCAGTGAAGCACCCAGGATTATAGTTTGGGAAGTGGAACTATTTTAAACTGTACTTGATGGAGGAGTTGCATACAAAAGTACTTGTGTTAACGAACACTATGTTTGAATATACTCAATTTATTGAATAGACGAGAGTTATGTGGAGAAACCAGCCATGTTCTAACTAAAGAACAAACTAACACGACAGCAAATTCACGATTTAACTAATACTTTCACAGATCAAGAAATCCCAGGAACTAGGATCTATGAAACAGCAATTTTTTTTACATGGAAACCAATAATTCTCTCTAAATATTCAGAAGCCAACACCGGGAAGCGCTACATGATTGGTCACATGTGTGGAAGAGTTTTAGAAGCACTGGCCGCAATGACTGGCCAATGGGCTACAGAATTTTGACTTTTCTCAAAAGTTTCAACTTTTTTTTAAAATAAATAAAAGGATGTTGTAAAGAGTCCAGTCATATCCAGCCCTATTTTTTTTAAAAAAAGTTGTTTTAGATAACGGCTTTCCAAAACAATAAGATACAGACACGTCATTGTTTTAATAAAAAAATTCTTCTTGTTATTTTTATTTCTTTTTTTTAGGTTGGGTGGAGGGTAGTGTGTTTGAAACCTCTTCAACCCCTTTTGAGTGCGTCACTGATCATGCTATAATGTGAGAGGACACAATATTACTTTGCAGCACAAAACGAGCACAAAACATTGGCATAGAAGCTAACAAAACTATTTCAATATAGCACAAAATGAGAACACGTAAAACAATAAATAAATAATGCAATATCAATTTATCATTTGGGTCCAATGTCAATGGACCCAGTTCCAAAGCTTTCAATTCAGTTCGTAATCTAGCTAACAGTCTAATCAGGAATTATAATATAATCTGCCAGTCATGAGACACAGATAACAATTTTTTACTTATTAGAGGTTAATGCATTTACGTATATTTGTTTTTATCACCGTTAATTTAACGAGAGTTTAAAGTCTAATACCCGAACAATGTCCACTTGCCAAGTAAGTTAGCACGGCATAAGACGTTTAATTACTCAACCACCAGTTCTGTAAGCGCCATGGCAGAGCTAGCTACGGTTACGGTAGCTCAGGGGAAGCTCTTTGGAAAAAAGGTTTCTTCGGAAAATGGGACATTCTACAGTTTCTAGGGATTCCCTACGCTAAGCCACCAGTTGGGCCACTTAGATTCAAGGTGAGTGTCCTATATTTAGGTTAGGTTTAAGTTCTCTTTTCCTATTCTGAAAAATGAAAATGAAAAATGACACCTGGACACGGGAATCGAACCCGGGACCTTTGGCTTAGTACACCAATGCTCTTACCACTGAGATATCCAGGAATCATCCCGAGTCCAAAGTCATTCTTCACTCATATTTTAAGGCAGAGTCTATGATGGACGTGCGGAAATCGTCGGCTACAAACTTGTGATTTTTTTAAGATAACGAGCTATCAGATAACGCAGCCACCTTCGACTCGGTAGTTGGCTTATTGCTGCCACTTGTACAATTATTATAATTGTAAGGGATCGCATATTTAAGAATCAAATAGCCAATAGCCAAACCAACTACCGAGTCGCAGATGGCTGCGTTATCTGATAGCTCGTGATCTTAATAAAATCACACATTTGTAGCCGACAATTTCCGCACGTCCATCATAGACTCTGCCTTAAAATATGAGTGAAGAATGACCTTGGACTCGGGATGATTCCTGGATATCTCAGTGGTAAGAGCATTGGCGTACTAAACCAAAGGTCCCAGGTTTGATTCTCGTGTCCAGGTGTCATTTTTCAATTTTCAGAATATGATATCTAGATGGAGTAATCCTCACTAAAAAGCATAAATAATATCTTAGGCTGTTTGATTCATTAGATTTAAGTGCTTTATTGTTTATTTATGTTTTAGCACTGCTTCTTACTACCCGTTCGCGCTTTAAGCTTATGCACTAATCACGATGGTGGCTTTATGGAATAGGTAGGCTATATTCATAGGAAGTTTACCGTCATTTGCATGGAGGAGAGTGGAAAACAATTTTTTCAAATAACCTTCAGTACACCCGACTAAGATTCGAGCCTCAATCTCCCCATCCTTGACAGTCTAGTCTACTGCGAGAGTAGCGCCTTAGACCATGCAGCCACCGAAGCGGGCAAGTGCTTTCTTTATATATACAGTCGATATTCGAAGGTCAGCTAGTCCCACATTTGACCTGAATTTCTTGTTATTTGTGTACCGAGAGTTTGGTTGACTCCCGAGAATAGACTATAAATATGGACCTAAGTTCCATGTGGTTGAGTGGTGAGGTCTGGGGAAATGTGGTTCAATATCAAGTGTTTTAATTAATATAGTTTGCTTTTCTCCCAAAGTATTACTACCCGTCCGGGATATACGCAATGTAATAAGACTAATAGGGTAGTGATGAGGAAGATAAAATTTATAGGAAAGGTATTTGAGTGAAAGGATAGTGAGAAACCAATAGGAAAACTCCCTTCGGCTGGGATTCAAACCCCAAACCCTTTGCCACTGGCAAATTATACTGGATGAGCCTTACATTTATTACGTGGTCACACCGATACAGTTTGTTAAAATATAATAATTTAGTTAGTTGTGTACAATATGTCTGTACCCCGATTGAAATACATTTTAAAATACACCAATGTCTCAAAATGGGGTAAAATATTCTCCCAATACTGTAGTACTTTTCTTAAATATGTTTTAGCCATCAAACCAATGATTACTACTTTGTGGGCGGACACTAGTTCTAGTCCTGCCGATGCCTATTGTAATTTATTATTTGAATAAAATATTATCTGGAATTGTCCTAACGTAAACCTACTTTAAATAATAAAATAAAAAACCGATGGAGTAAACTTTTGCTCTGTCTGCCCTTTCATAAAATATATAATTTTTATGTGGGTACCCAGATAAATCTAAGCAATTGAGTTCATTTTATTCAGGCACATATGCAATAATTAATCCAAGGCGATCAGCTAAACCGTGCTAGATGTGTTCAGTACTCGAGTAAAATAATTTAATTTAAAAGGAGATTCTTTCATATATACATTCCAAAATTATTAGTAGTCTAATAAACATGGTGTGTATATCTTTAAATACAAACATTCATTATTTTATGTGTTATATTTTAAAATATCTCAACGTAAAATTTGAAGTCATGCCTTTATCAGCCAGTATTGTGCTGATAAGTGATTTTTAAAATGAACACGTGATTGTTTTAAATGGACTTTGGTTTGCTACTGATAACTAAAATGTCACTGTCTAGAACCACACATTTATGTCTTACAAGCTCAAACTACTAGTGTGTATTACATGTTAGATGAAGTGATGTGGGGACTAAGCTATGTACTGAGGTTTATATGTGTCTATATATAAACACACAAACCTTAGGGTTTGGCCAGACTAACAAGCGAGTGGCTGATCGACTGATCGACTGAGCGGCCAAACTGGTGAGCGAGCGAGGATTAGCAGATAGCTCTCGATAGATGTTGACGAGAAGGCAAAGGTTCGAATCTTGGTTCAGTGAACTGAGGGTGGTTTTTGACCAAGAGATTTAGTGTTGTGGTTTTCCCATCCTCTCTCCCCACTAATGGTGATTATTATTTGTAAAAGCCTACTTTGATTATAATGTTGAAGTATTTTAACTTATCAGTTTTACATATACATCTATACTATAGTTTATGGTCTTACCAATTAAATTAGGTTGTTAGTAGCAAGTGTGCTAAACCTATCGATAACTATAAAAAAGAGTCAAATATCATGTCAAATTGAAAAGTTTTCTTAGCACTCAATTTACAACACACAAAAATATTTCCCAGCCCCTGTAAACTAGACTGTTCCGGCTCAAGCGCGCGCGCTTGAAAAGTAGAACCAAATCTATCTTTCAAGCGCGTGGCTCTGGTCGCTCGCTCGCGCGATCCAGTCTGGCCGCCTCTCATTGCAACCAATGTGTTCTACCCGTATGGACCCGAAAATAGGTCGCCCCCGTATATAAGTCGCACCCCAAATTTGCAACCATTTTCATTGGAGAAACAATATACAGTTAAAATAAAATCACTTTATGTAAATCTCTTAAAAAGGAAAAACAATATTTATAGTTAGAATCACTGTTTATTAAACCATTTGAAGAGGAAAAACAATATTTAAACTGAAAATGAGAAGAGGAAAAACAAAAATGGAATCTACAGTTAAAATGAAATCATTTGTACGGAATAATTTGCTGAGTTAAATTGTTTTCAATATGGTTGCCTTCTTATCACTCCTGAATTTAGTACACACGCCTAAACTATCTCATCAAAGAATAGCATCTTCAATCAACATAATGCAGCTAAATTTTTATAAGGCAAATAAAATCCACTTGGTCACCTATAGTAGTAAAAATATTTGCCAGTAGAATGCATTGAATAAACTAATCTTGAAGATTTTGACAGCCATCTTTGTGTTGGCACGAATAATATACACAGACAATCAAGGTTTATATACATTTTAAGTGGCATATCGCACCATCCGTTGTGGCGATTAGTAACTATTTCGATACATATCGATATTACTATTTGCACAGCTTAAAGATACAAAATCTGATACTTATTATTTAAGAGTGCGATTATATCCCGCATTAAGGTTATATCAAAGCTGTTTCTGGGAAAAAAAAGTGCGGCTTATTTTCGGGACATTATGGTATTTTTAAAAATTCTCTCGTGCACTCTATCCCCAGTCTGGCTGTATACTTAGACGGTTGGTCTGTTTTGTAAGTTGTGTGCCTATATAATCCGCTTGTTAAGAAAAATACTTGTTAAAACCTCCTTTTCTAAACATGGTGATATATTCTTACCGGTGGTGCGAACATAATTTATAAATTACATTTATGCTTTTCGTTAGCTAGGTACATTCAATTTAATAGATCTATTATTGCCCGCCTCGGTGGCCGCGTGGTCTAACGCGCTATTCTCGCAGTAGGCTATACTGTTAATGATGGGGAGATCCAGGTTCAAATCTCAATCGAATGTGGTTTTTACAAAATGGTTTCCCACTCTCCTTCCACGCAAACGTGGGTACACTTCCTTTATATATAACCTTCCTAATCTACAAAACCATCAACGTAATTAGTACATAGGTGTATAACCCGAACGGGTGCAGTGCTAAACAAATAAAATATAATAATGCTATTCAAGGAATTTAAAACAATGAACGTACGGATTATTAATCCTCTTGGAAAATATTAGATATATTAAAGTACACAGGTCGTTTAAAGAGTCCCAGTTAAGAATGTGGGGAAACAAAAACAAATATTATTAGATGAACTGTCTTCTATTGTTTCAGCCTCCTCAAGCTCCTGAATCATGGGAGGGGGAGAGAGACGCAACCACCGAGGGGGCTGTGGCCCCCCAAATAACCTATCTGTTGAACAAGTATGCCGGAAAAGAGGACTGCCTTTACCTTAACGTCCACACGCCACAGGTAGGTGGGGCACATATAATATTCGTGCAATGTAGGACCAACTCACATGACTTGTTTTCAGGAGCCAAAATCGGCAGATTTAGTTCGACGTTAGTTTCTTTCCTTGGATTCCTCCTTTGATACTTGAACTCAAATCCAAGAGGTTTCTACTTTTTTACACTTTTTATACTTCACGTCTTTCCATCCGTCCGGGATATCCACATATTTACACTAATGGGGAATGTATGAAAGTGGTAGAATTAAGAGAATATATACACAGATTTGCTTTAGGGAGAGTGGAAAACAATTTTGTGAAAAACAACTACCTTTGATACACCCTATCGAAATTTGAACCCCTAACTTCCCTCATAGGGAATTCAGTCTATTTTGAGATTAGCACCATAGGCCTGGGATAGCTAATTTGGGTTTTACATTTAGTTATTTCTAATCTTTTCTCCAGGCAAATGCTAATACATTTACTTAAAATCTTCTCTATAGTTTTTTTTATCAGATAACTCAAGTTTTTACATACCAGCACATCCAAAATAAAGAATATTTAAAAAGTAATTTGAAGTTAGATGTAATAACAGGAAGTTATCCAAAACATATAAACGCAAGTGTTTTATGAAATAAAATTGCAACTCGAACATTTCTGCTATTAAATTTATACAAAAAGTTTGTCATTATATTTGAATTAGTAGACACGTAGCATGGGTACTGGCCCTGTATTCTCTACAGCTTTGTTTTGTACTCAAGTTTATCTTACTCGAAAGTTCTGAAACGTATTCCTGAATGAAAAACAGTCGTTTTTGGAATGAGTCTTCGAGTTGGTTTTTCTTCTTCCTCTTCTTTATAGGCCTTGGACTTGTTACATTTCAAGGTCTCTAAAGGCTGTCCTTCCATCTCTCCTCCCCGGAAGTCTTCCGTCTCTCGCTATTTTGACAACTCTGTCTTCTTGCATCCTGTCAATGTGTTGGTTCCATTCTCCCCTACGTGAAGCTATCCATTCAGTGATGGGGTTGATTTGACAAGCTTCTCTTATGTTCTCCTTTCATTCCCTGTCTAGTAGTGATTTACTAGCGAATTTCCTCAATACTCTTGTCACTGCCACCTCCAGCTGTTGTTGGTTACGTTTAGCTTCACTTCGTGTTTCTGTGGCATATGTGACAATTGGTCTTGCCACTGACATATATTCTTGCTTTTGAATCTTGTCGAACATATTTGCTGTAACTTTTCTTATTGAGTAATTAAGTCATAGTGTTTGTTTGCACCTGATATGAATGAGTGGTATCGGACATTGTTCTTTATTTAGATCACCTCTGATTGTAACATAACAAACCTGTAGACTACAAGTGACTTAATGGCTAAAGGATTTCATGAATATCATCAAACAACAAAAGGGTTCACGGTAGCAGCTCAAGCAAGTGCATGAACGCACTTTAGTAAACCCAAGACCGATTCAAGTGCCAAACCTACGTAGAGTCCTTGTCAAAATATTCTAGCAGAAAGGCCTTATTTTCTGTTTACTATGAGTACACACCTTCGTCAACTGGGGCAACATCCTACACGGAAATTTTGGTGTTCAACGCTACAACGAAATGTCGAACCAATCGTCCTACTGTTTTAACCTCACCAGAAATGTTACCTTACGTGGATTCCTTCTCCAACAACCCCAAACAGACATCATTTACCTCTACTAGAAACTTCCACTAGAAGTCACAATGAAGTTTCACAGATACCGCCATGGAAGTTCTTCAAGATGGCCCACTATAGTTCAAACAGCTAAGTTGGAAAGTTGACAATGTTATGCATTCGATGATATTTTAAAATGATTAATAATTTAATATGGGTATATGGGGACGCGAGTAATTTAATATGTCAAGTAATTTATCACAACTATATTTTTGTTGAAACTTATACGTAAATAGTAGATAGCAAACAAGAAATCTTAGTAATATATATCATATTTAAAGGATTATTAGTGTTATGGTTCTACTTACGTGTCTATGACCTTGTAAATTTTGAAGTGGAGTTACCTAACCAAATAGAGGGATACACGTCAAATAGAGCAGAGAGTGCTAGCGCTAAAGAACAAATAGAATATTCTTTAATTTCAGCAAAGATTTCGCTAGACAAAATTAAAACAAATATGGATGTTTATAGACTTGTATCCGATGAACTCCAATACGAATTACATATTAGAGGTATTAGCCCAGTGTCTACACGGAAAAATTGTGGTTGCAATTTCGAGAATTAATAGTTCAGGAACAAGATGAGGGAAAGTCACAGGTAGTTGTCGAAGATAATAATTAATACATATTCAATCAATTCATAGGATTCAATTCTATAAACATCCATATTTGTTTTAATTTTGTCTAGCGAAATCTCTGTTGAAATTAAAGAATATTCTATTTGTTCTTTAGTGCTAGCACTCTCTGCTCTATTTGACGTGTATCCCTCTATTTGGTTAGGTAACCCCACTTCAAAATTTACAAGGTCATAGACACGTAAGTAGAACCATAACACTAATAATCCTTTAAATATGATATATATTACTAAGATTTCTTGTTTGCTATCTACTATTTACGTATAAGTTTCAACAAAAATATAGTTGTGATAAATTACTTGACATATTAAATTACTCGCGTCCCCATATACCCATATTAAATTATTACATCATTTTAAAATATCATCGAATGCATGACATTGTCAACTTTCCAACTTAGCTGTTTGAACTATAGTGGGCCATCTTGAAGAACTTCCATGGCGGTATCTGTGAAACTTCATTGTGACTTCTAGTGGAAGTTTCTAGTAGAGGTAAATGATGTCTGTTTGGGGTTGTTGGAGACAGGAATCCCCACGTAAGGTAAACATTTCTGGTGGAGGTTAAAAACAGCTAGGACGATTGGTTCGACATTTCGTTGTAGCGTTGAACACCAACATTTCCGTGTAGGATGTTGCCCCAGTTGACGAAGGTGTGTACTCACAGTAAACAGAAAATAAGGCCTTTCTGCTAGAATATTTTGACAAGGACTCTACGTAGTTTGGCACTTGAATTGGTCTTGGGTTTACTAAAGTGCGTTCATGCACTTGCTTGAGCTGCTACTGTGAAACCCTTTTGTTGTTTGGTGATATTCATGAAACCCCTTTAGCCATTAAGTCACTTGTAGTCTACAGGTTTGTTATGTTACAATCAGAGGTGATCTAAATAAAGAACAATGTCCGATACCACTCATTCATATCAGGTGCAAACAAGCACTATGATGTTAGATTAATACAATGAAAGTGATTGGAGTTGAACTGTGATCCCGCACACGTGGAAGTCAGAGAGCCGGACCACGTGACTTTCCCTTTAGCGCCACACATGGTGGATCCAGAGTTCAAGACCCAGCGATGATGTCAGAGTAACATCATAATCTAACATAAGGCAGCCGGTGATTATTTTAACTTTTGTTATGGTTTTATATTTTACACACTTATTTCTCATATTGAAAACAATCTTCCTGTGAGATCAACCAATCACAACAAAGACGAAAAAAAACTTACTATTTTTGCTTCTTTCACGTGAAATATAACTTTCTTACCGATTATTTGAATAGTATCGTCAGTATTTTACTTTATTATAAATAGTTTAATTTAATTTAATTTACGTCGATCATGTCAAAATTAGTATTTTGAGAAATGTGCATCTATTAAAGACACACTTTATTTAGGTCATACATTATCCTTTACTGGTTTAATTAATATAATTTGGTAGCCTACATATTATTTACATTGAAACAATATTTTGACAATCGGTATTCAAAAGAATTAGATTATTACGTTAACAGTCATGATAATGTTTCTGTACACAAACGCATAGCAGCTTCATTGTGATTTATTAATAATAATATTAATAATTATTTTAAATATCTGGTTAGGAAGATTGACAAAATTAATACATATCTTTAGACTGTATGAACTGTGCATACGACAAAAAAGTAATGCAGAATTTCGAGATGGTTCCGATAATAGCATATTTTACTAGTTTGTTTTTAAAGTAAGTAATCCTCGGTGGTCTTGGGGGAAAGTTCTCACCTCAGGACCCGATGTTCGTGTGTTCAAACCCAGCAAGGTCAACGGATTTTTCTTGAGCGATAAAAATCCGTAACACAACTTCCTTCAGAGGGGAAGAAAAGCCGTCGATCCCAAGTTGATTGTGACATTTAAAAGTACCCTGTAAGGTATGTGAAAATACCCTTACCAGTAAAATTTATAGGTCCTTTGGCTCTCGCTTATATAAATTATCGTTTGCTGACATGAGTTGGTTCAAAAGTGCAAGTTAAATACCTAGGATAAAACATGTATATATATTTTTTATTTTAGTTGTCAAAACAACGCTTATTTGGGTTCTAAAAAGTTTAACTGATGCTTTATCTCTTCTAACAAATTCAGTAACATTAACCCTATAATCGTAGATCCAAGCAAGCGTCTTATTACTACAATTATCTTGTCTTTAGTTCTTGAATTGCGAGTCAAGCTAATATTATCCACGCGCCATATTGATCAAAAGCCCTTTGAGTGGGTAGACCTACCCCTCGAGTTAAATCAACGTGGTTTGGGTTTCTAATAATTCAAGAATACAAAATGGGAAACTTGAAGGGTGGAAGCACTCGAGCAACTAACTAGAGAATATACTTAGGAAAACGCCAGCCAGTAACTGTGTTTACCGCAGAGTATCTCAGATAATTGAAACAAGGTTTGTAATAGAGGCAGAAACCTGTGTTTAATGATGAGTTCATTTATATTCATTCGTTACGACTATAATCTAGTTTCAGTTTTGATGTGTGAAAGATGGAATGTTCTAAGATTTAAATTTACTTTTTACATGCTGACATATTTATTCCGTTATAACGTATACATAATTTATTATATATAATATATTTCTTACTTATTTGGTAGGGTGCAAAAAATATAAAAATTATGTTAAAACTATGTAAACCAATTAATCATAGTATGAAGAGGAGAAATATATGCTTTAAATAAAACACAAAAAACTAAAATTCTGTGGAAAGTTTATAGCCTTTGATGAGTAAATCTTCTTCTCTCCAGATTATGTTTATAATAACCTTAAATAATAATAAAAACAAACTATAAAGTCGATTGAGGTTTAATTCTGTTGTACTTTACTCATTAGAAAGTTTTGAATACATTTTAGCAAGATAATCTGCAGCTATCACTGCAGCGATCAATTAGTATATTTATACATATTCATAAATTAACTGTTACAAAAAAAAAAGCTATTTGAATCATGTAAAAGTTTAGGTAAACAATCTTTTCAAAATGTTTATTATTTTTCAGGTTTCTGCCTCCACACTTAAGGCGGTCATGTTCTGGATTCATGGAGGATCATTTCAGTCTGGTTCCTGGTAGTTCCAAGTTTTACGGACCGGATTATATCGTAGCAGAGGACATTGTATTGGTCACCATTAACTACAGGCTGGGAGTTTTAGGTAAGTTAAGTAGATGCTAAGGATTTTAAGAGCCCATATCACGGACAATTAACCGAGAAATTAGATACATAATTACGTTCTTAACAGAAATCGTATAAGAGTGAGTTTTTCTGCGTTTTTTTTTTTTTACAAAAGCGAGTTTAGGAGAGGTTAAATTATTTTTCATTTTAAAATTATTATTTTTCAATTTTCCCAAATATTAAAAAAAAGAAGAAAGAATGATAAAAATCATTTGCT
Source organism: Timema cristinae (assembly GCA_039000515.1). Classification (NCBI taxonomy): domain Eukaryota; kingdom Metazoa; phylum Arthropoda; class Insecta; order Phasmatodea; family Timematidae; genus Timema; species Timema cristinae. The sequence goes on from JBCFYV010011172.1 coordinate 25,372,769, forward strand.
GGTCTAAATTCCACTTTTTATAAAGTAGAATACAGAACACAGCACCACACTAACCCACTTCGATGGCCGCATGTCTAAGGCACTACCATCACAGTAGACTACTAGACTGCGATGACTGGGAGTGTGAGGTTTGAATCTCGGTCGGGTGTATTAAGGGTGGTTTTTTCAAAGGGGTTTTTCATTCTTCTCCAACGAAAATGTGGGTACACTTTCTATAAATATAACCTCTTTAATCCCAAAAGCATTAACATAATTAGTACATAAGCGTACAATCCGAACGGTTAGTAAAACAAGATGCTAAAAAAAAGCACCATGATAAGACTTCTAGTTCAAATTACCTTAAAATTATTATAATGACCAAATCACATAAACTATTTATACAATGGAATATATTTTGTTTAATTTACTACACATGATACTCTAAACAGTTTTAGAATATTTTCTTAGCTATATATATATATATTATATATATATATATATAATATATATATATATATATATATTCCAAATTAAAAAAGTCTTGTTCAAATTTCGAAATGCTCATACCAAATATTCAAGAACTGTTGAGGTTACAATGTGTGGGAAATTAAAATTAAGGTGTGCCCACTGAAGATATATTTGATTTATTTTGGGCCTAAAGGTTTTTTGATATAAAAATGTTAAAACTACTGAAATTAACTCACGCTTTCTTCTATCCCACCTTGACGATCCTGGACCCAGTCAATACCCCCGCAAAAAATGTATGTGCTGGAGTGGGTTACATGACTCTTCTAGATTATTTTTTCCTTGGGTAGATATTCCAATTTTGGGACGTTTTACCTGCAGCCACCGTTTTCCCTTTAGACACCATTTTCCAAAATGGTGGACATGACAACTTTTTTATTCAAAAGTCGCTTGTGATGCTCATCTTTGCGCCTAAATACACATTTACAAGGTCAAGTGATTGAAAAGAAATATATATTTTACTATAAAAATAGACATTGTTGCCACATTCTGCACTTTTTCCAACATGGTGGCACTTTTACCGTCACGCAATTACAGTGTACACCTAGGAGTCAAAATGCATATATATTTTTCTAAATAAATTACAACCTTTTGTGCATTTGTGTCATGGATGTTAGGTATTGTTCACACAGATGTAATGGAAACATGGTTTAACACTTTTATTTGTTTACAGGTGAGTGAAGATGAATCCCGATGCTACATTCATTGCTGAAGGTCTCAGCAACAAAATTCTGCTGTAGCCAAAAGTTGCAGACGTTTGTACAAAAATCAACTGCATAATATGTCAAAGTGAAAAACCAGAAGTGAAATTATCATCGAGTGGCAGAGGGAAGAAAAGAGTTAGGGAAGCTGCAGAAGTGAGGCAGGATGAAGTGTTGAAACACCTGTAGCTACTGAATAAGAGTGACACATTTTGTTACCATGTAGACAATAAATGCTATAAATCATATACATTGAAGAATTCCTTAGATAACATTTAAGAAAGCAATGCCAATATGATGTGTGTAGAGGAAGGACCCTCAGAAGTACTCCAAGAATAATCCAGTCAGATCACTAGATCATTAAGGTCAAACTTTACTTCACGCAATGAAAATAGTCCCACACTATCCTCGAATGACCTTCCCTGCATTACGTGCAACTACATCCTCACAACCGAAGGAGAGAAAAAGTTCAGAACTTGTGAAGAGCAAAGGGCAAATAAATTTTCGCTAGCATCTAATTTCTTCAGGAATGATGTGTTCAATCGTATAGCTGATATAGACAGTAAATAACACATTTCTGCTGCTGATCTGTGTTCTCTGGGAACTGTATGAAGAAATACCTTTTGAGATATCATTGGTAAATGCAGCCTACTAGGGAACTCTATATATATCAGAAGTTTCAGGAGTTTTAGAGCATCAACGATGTTCTGAAACCACTTTTGGAAGATGGGTATGGCCTCACACTCAGTGATATTCACGATTTAATGAAAAGTGTAGACGCATACATTGATATTTACAACAACGAGGTAAAGATATTTCTGGTAAGAAGCTACCAAAACACAATCCAGTTTTTCCACCCAAACAAAACAATGAACCGCTTTGGAAACTTTCTGCTTCTATAAGTCCTGAAGACCTTGCAGCCAAGATAAAATCCCAATATGCAGTTAGAATTGCTGGCAATATTTTAAGAAATGAGATGCTGAATATTTATTTCCACTTGATAAATTTGGTGATGCAAAAGAACTGCACCAATCTTGGGAGAATACTATAATACAAGATATACTGCTTAATTTCTTTTTATCTCTTTTTAACATGAGAAAATCACAAATACTGCAAATAAAAGCATTGCACAGGGGATACATTGATAACTGCGATGAGAATGATAGTCGCGATGACATGTTTGATGGAACTTCTTCAGGCAAAATTAAACAGGCGATGCAGATTTAATGTCTTTTCCAGATTAAGTGTTACAAACTACACAATGGTTCAAAGAAAACACCACCACACATGATGACTGTGCATAACATATACGATAATTGCAAAAGTAACGAATTTATTACCGCCTTGAACAGAGTAGGTGTATCTGTCAGCTACTCAGAAGTAATTAGTGTACGAAATCTTCTGGCAACTTACACTGTTCAGTCATGAAAATATAATAATGGAATCACGACTATTCCAAGTCACTTCAATTCATCAGGATTAACCACCCTAGTGGCACTTGACATCTTTGATTTTGAGGACATTTCATAATTGTCACGTACATCTGGTACACAACACACTGCAATGCTGTTGTTTCAGGATTCAGCCGGAGAAACTGCATCTGGCTAACCAAAAGTATGGGATTCCTTAGTAGGCTGCATTGACGGCTGATATTTCAAAAGGTATTTATTCATACAGTTCCCATGAACACACAGATTGGCAGCATAAATGTGTTCTTTACTGTCTATTACAGCTATACGATTGAACACATAATACCTGAAGAAATTAGATGCTAGCAACATTTTATTTGCCCATTTATTTTCACAAATTCTGAACTTTTTCTTCCCCTTCAGTTGTGCGGATGTAGTTGCACACAATGCAGGGCAGATCATTCGGGGATAGTGTGGAACTACTTTCATTGCGTGAAGTGAAATTTGACCTTGATGACCTAGAGAACTGACTGGATTCTTCTTGCAGTACTTCTGAGGAGCCTGCGTTTACACACATAATTTTGGCATTGCTTTCGTAAATGTTATCTAACGATTTATTCAATGTATAGGATTTTAGTTCACATTGCATTCATTGTCTACATGTTAACAAAATGTGTCATTCTCATTCAATAGCTTCAGGTGTTTCAACACTTCATCCTACCTTTCTTATGCAGCTTTCCTAACTCTTTTTATCCCTCTACCACTCGATGATTTTTTTCACTTCGACATATTATGCAATTTATTTTTGTACAAACATCTGCAACTTTTGGCTTCAGCAGAATTTTCTTGCTGAAACCTTCAGCAATGAGTGTAACATCGGGATCCATTTTCATTCACCGGTAACAAAAAAACTTAGTGTTAAACCATGTTTCCATTACATCTGTGTGAACAATACGTAACATCCATGACACGAATGAACACACGTTTGAATTTATTTAGCAGAATATAAATGTATGTTGACTCCTAGGTGTACACTGTACTTGCATGACGGAAAAAGTTCCACCATGTTGTAAAAAGGGCAGAATGTGGCATCAATGGCTACTTTTATAGTAAAATTTTTATTTTCAATTTATTGACCTTGGAAATATATATTTAGGCAAAAAGATGAGCATCACAAAAAAAAGTTTTCCTATCCACCATTTTGTAAAATGGGGACTGCAGGAAAAATCCCAAAATTGGAATATCTACCCCAGGAAAACCTAATCTAGAAGGGTCATGTAACCCACTCCAGCAATAAAACTCGCTGCACATAAATATTTTTGCGAGGATATAGGCTGAAAACTGGACTATAGCTGCCAATTAATACCTTGATTTTATTACGAATGGACAATTGGAGAACCTCTAAAATAATACAAATACTTTTTACTGTGCATTCAACATTGATAATATTTTACTATATTATTAGTGTTATTTGAATACCTCTGTGGTATAGTGTTCAGAACCCCTGGCTACTGATCCATAGGTCTTGGGTTCAATTCCTGGAGCTTCTTACGAGAAACACTGGTTCTGGAACGGGGTCAATCTCAGCATAGTGAGGACAAATGAAGAACTACTTGCATGAAAAAACAGCAGCACCAGTTTAGAAAACCGATAATAACAGCTGGAGGATTCGTTGTACTGGCCACATGACACTCTCTATCTGTAAATGTTGGCAATATCTTTGGCAAAACACGGTGGCCGTTCGGTCAGTATAGCTCGCTTGCATGCTGACGTCATGGAGCTATTAGTATTATATTATAGGATCTAAAATTACAGCCGAAGCTCAAATGACTTGACACATGAAATAAAACCTAGTAACATTTTAAACTGTCAGATATTTCAATTCATAAGAAAGTTGGGGTATATATAAACACACTACAGGTCAAAAATTGAAATCTCTTTGGTACTCCCTTCGCCTTTTATTAAAATAAGACTCTATTGAAATTAATCCCTATTTGAATTTTCTTCAAAAATGGAGTTCTTAAGCCGGCATTTCCAACTTTTCCCGATTGAAGACTGCATTAGTTCTTGGGTAATTGGTTGGGGACCATACAGGAGATTTATAATATCTTTTGCCCAAATATAGTATATATATATAAACACACACATACACCCACACATACACACACACACCAATATATTATACAAGTAAGATTATATACTTACGATTCATGAAACTACATGAAAAAAAGCGAGCACCTAGGCCAGCTACAAGAGCCTAATTTGTTGCTTATTTCTACAATTTGAGCTGGCGGGCCATACATGACATACTCGAGGGCCACAAGTGGCCTGCGTGCCTCGGGTTGGACATACTTGTTCTAGACACAAGAACCATATTCAACATAAGAGATGTGCTCTTTTGGTTTTACCTTGTATCTCTGTCCATTATTTTTTATTTCCCTCCAGGTTTCTTGGATGTGGAAGGTTCTGACGTTGTGGCCAACAACGGGCTGAGGGACCAAGTGATGGCCCTAAGGTGGGTCAGAGACAACATCTCCCGGTTCGGGGGGGACCCCGACAATGTTACGATATTCGGTGAGAGCGCCGGGGCCACCAGTGTTCACGCTTTGTTGTTAGCGCCCTCCTCGGAAGGTACTCATTTTATTATTATAGTTGGTATCATTGCTATTGAAAGCATCTGTTGAAACACACGCTTAAGGGGAAGTGTAGGAAACACAAGTTAAGGGCACTTTTGTTTTTGCAATTTTTATAGCAAACATTTTTTTGGGTCAAAATAAATAAAATGATTCTCCATGTAGTATAATTTTTTTCACATTGTGATATCAACAGTTATTGAATATTTGTCGAGAGTGTTCTGGAGTTTAATGACAACTTTTTCTCTTCATTTAAAAAGTTTCTCATCTAATACCACTATACTCATGAAATATACTCAACAATTATTATTGATGCCACCAGATGAAGAAAATTAATCTCTATGTTTCTAATGGAGCGATATTCAATTTTTTTTAGCCAACATTTTTAAAAATAAAAACTTCGAAAACGTTACTCTTAGCTCTAGTACCCTGAAATCCCACCTTAAGTGGCCTAAGCAGCTGAGATATTTCCAAAGAGATGTTAAGTCTATGCTAAATATCAACAAAAAATTTAAAAGCACACGAGCTTTTAAACCCACCTTGGTGGTGTAGTTAGCTAACGCGCTAGTTTCGTGTTGATCTAGACTGCCGAGGACGGGGAGATTGTGGTTAATCTCGCTCGGGTGAACTAAAGGGTGGTATTCCTCTAAATGGTTCTTCTCTCTCTCCTGCCACGCGAATGCGAGCTCACTTCTTATATATTCAACCTTCCCAATTGCTAACCCATTAGATTAATTAGTACCTAAGCATATAACCCAAACGGGTAGTAAGACGCGGTGCTAAGTATTATTATTATTATTATTATTATTATTATTATATTATTATTACATGAGTTTAGTGTTTACTGGAATCAGCACAACACTATTACCTACAGTAAGATTCTATGTGTTTATAGACTTGTAAACATATTTTTAAAATGGAACTTTTCCTTTCTCAAAAGTACAAAAATCCATATATTTTTATTGGTCATTAAGAATCTAAATGATTGGGAAACCTATTAAGGTAACGGGTATAGGAGCGTGGAATATATCTGTGGGAATCAAATGATCTAATTTAATAGTAGGTCACAGCAAATTGTATTGTCATTTGTATTTTCCTCTCCCCCTGTTTGTTCTCTTACTGCCAGGCAAGCTCCACCAAGTAAAAAACCTATTTAATTTATGGAGTTTATAAATTTCTGCTAGCTATATTAACGCCTTAAAGTGGCTGCTTAAGTTTATGAGTTATTGCCGATCAGCTTATTGTTATGCTTAGATTAAACATTAACAAATCCTTTATTAATATCACTAAAATTAACCCCAATGATATTGTTATTCCCCAAGGTTTGTTCCACAAGGCCATCGCCCAAAGCGGAACAGTCTTGCTCTGCCAAGTAAAATCTACCGTCAGCAATCAAAGGGCCTTCCGTCTAGGTAAGGCTCTAGGCTGCGAGACGAAGGATCCTCAGACGCTGGTCGAGTTCCTCAGGACCATTCCGGATCAGGACATCATTTTGGCGCAAGGAAAACTCTGACGGATGAGGTATAGCTAGTTTAATGGCTTCTCCTAAAATAATATCCTGTTTTAATCCTGATTTGGGGTGCCATCTAAATTAGGTTAAGGGTGCCACATTTATGAGGGTAAAAACACTCTACACTACTTTATTTACTATTGGAATAGCAGCTCTGATGATTCAAGGCCTCAAAAATAATCCTCAACTAGTCTTAAATGTCCTCTTTAAACCACACAAACAAGTTAATGCATTTATTTAATGATAATACTGCACAGTTATGTACTTAAACATCACAATGGTGGCAACTAGTTATATATATTTCTTTACTTGTACCATTATTTTGTGTTGGTATGAACATAAAATGATATATTTAACAATTGATGGATATTAGGGCCTACCTTAAGTTTTTGGGAAACGGGGTGTGGGGGGTATTTATCCCTTAAATACACTTTTACATGTTTTCCCATTTTAGGGCACTTTTAATTTTTAGGTTTATAGTGGTAAACCTTTAGAATATTAAATTGTAAGACTGCTCTTAAAATCTAGGCCATGACTTGAAGGACAGGGCACGTTGGTAGTCTGAGATCACTGGCAAAAGAAATAGACCTGTCGTAAGACAGAACATCTAATAATATAATAATGTATTCTACACATATTCAGTGTAACCAACTTTGTATCAACAATCTGGTGCTCTCAGATCACATGTCCTTAACGTTAGGGTTATTTGTGTTTAACCCTAAATCTGGCCCTGATTGTTCATTATTTATAATGATATTATACATTGTATTTGGTATATTTTTAATTTTATGAACCCTCTAAGATGTCCTCACGTATCCCCGATGGAGCGCGTATCCCAGGTTGAGTACCACTGTTCTAGAATGTATTTATACTTCCTATGATTAAAGTTTTAATTAAAGACTATTGGTGCTCATGCTAATGAATTTGCGTTTTATTCAGCGGGTTTTAAAGATGTAGCTTAGCTTTAAAACAAAAACCATAACTTTTTATATAATTATAAAAAATAGTCCTACAGTGTCACAACATTATTTTTATCTTGAATTAGTTTTTTTTTTGTAAACACATTTAAAAAAAATCCTCTACAACTTAAATTATTTTGTCTTGGTAACGAAAATGTCCTGTAAGAGTCTTCCTGCCAGGATATAGGTTAAAAAAATCCGGGGTTGCATATATCTATCTAGAATAGTAAGCAATAAAAAGTAATTCTAAAATAAATTTAACGTTTTCAAAGTGCAAATAGTATAGTGACTGTAAACTCGTCAGAGGAAGCGGGCAAGTTTTACTAGTAAATAAACTGGAGGCCTCACAGGGTAAACTGATCATTTTCTTCCTTCTCTTTTTATTTCATAGATTAGTATCCAAGTGTGTTAGTGCTTAGACTGATTAGGTGTGTCAAGTTAAGCTGCAACCCACTTCGCAAAATATCTTCTAAATCTCCAAGTAGGCAACGTCATTTAAATTTTTTTTTACCACCATGTCTTACTATCGGGTTCTACATTTACGTAATAATCACGTTAATGGTTTTAGGGATTAAAGAGGTAATATTAATAGGAAGTGTACCCTTATTTGTGTGGGAGGAGAGTGGAAAACCACTTTGAAAAATACACCCTTAATGCACCCAACTGAGTTTCGAACCTTGATCTCCCCAACATCGGTAGTATAATCTACTATGAGAGTGGCGCGTTAGCTCACCGAAGCGGGTGTTAAGTATGGAATGATAGCTGAACATCTGTGCGTTCCAACGCTTCAGTGGTCTCATAGCTGACTATTAATATCACAGCGTCAATAGCTAGGTTCGGTACGTTGGTTCTTGCCAAGACTACGGGACTGTACTACTAATAAACTGCTCTCTCACATTCACTATCAAACTTGAGCCGTGTCTGACGGAGGAATAGAGTTCGAATCCCGGATGCGTTTACTGAGGTTTGGATTTTCATAAGTTGTTTTCCAATCTTACTTCGTGGAAATGTGGATATACTTCCTCTAAATCCAACCTTTCCCATCCCTAAGACACTAGCATACTTAATATGGGCCTACATGTGTCTAACATGAACGGGTAGTAAGTTGCGATTCTAAAAAGTGCCAAACTTGATATTTGAATCAAACAAACATGCTGTCGATCATTGAGTTGTTTCGTGCGTGGCTGGTCAAATGGGAATAAGGGGGAGATAAGAGTTTACTAGTACAGTCTCGTCAAGTCATGCTTGCCCTGGCAACAACCCCAATCTACCTCTGTTTATAGGCAATTGTACCAAACACTTTAAAATTAACAACCAAATAAGTAAATCGAGATAAGGTAGTTAAAATCCTGACTGCTAAAACTGAGGATTACTATTTTCTATCCTGCTAAATGCTGGATTAGTTATTCCAAATTACTCATGTTATTGAAGTTATACTTCTTTAGGCGCGTTATGAAAAAATGATGAGAGTGAAATTTTAAGATGCGCGCGCATCACTGTAACACAAAAGTAACAGGTTGAAGGTAAACCGCTCATTAAGTCTCGAAAAAAAAAAAGCTACCAACAAAATAGAAATAGAACCTCTGTTAGTCGCGCATGTTGGTACGCTTGCGCCTCTGATCACTGTTTTCATATATATAATATTTATCCACATGTTTCTAGTTTCTACATTCACAACACGTGTTTTAGTTTCATACAAGTGCGAATTATATATGTGCTAATAAATTATATTCAGTAGTGATTTGAATTGAATATTTTGATTAATATTATTTACTATTCGTAAATATTAGTGAAAAAAATTGTGCTTATAGACTTTTTCAAGTGCTCCAATATAATTGACGTTAACTATCCGTATGTATTATTTATTGATATAAATTAAAATATTATTATTTAACATAATTAATACTAAATATTATTAAATTATTATTGTTAATATTTATTATTGGTTATTTAATATTTACAAAATAAAGAAATAAAATTATTTAATGATGTCAAAGAAGTATAACTTCTCACGCGCATACATAAGTACACACACCCTTTTTTTTTAGCCTCGCATCTTACTGCCCATTTAGGTTATAGGTATATGTACCTATTGCTAGTGTGTTCGGGATGAGGAAGGTCGTATTTATAGGGAGTGCACTCACATTTGCGTTAGGGAAAGCCGAAAAACCTTTTGGAGAAACTCCTTCAGTTCATCCGACTAGGATTCAAACCCCTATCTCCCCATCATCAGTAGTCCGGAATATTGAGAGTTCGATACCTAAGACTATGCGGCCACCCAAGAGGTTCATGTTTTCCTCCTTAGATAAAAAAAAACCTCCTTATGTTTATTGTATCCCTTAAATTAACTAATAGTTTGTTTTCTCGCAGGAAAAGTCTGTAATTTCAACCCCCTTCATCCCCACGGACGAGTCTGGACCCAATGCCTTCATCCCTGGGGATCCTCTGAGGCTTCTACACGAAGGAAAGTTCCACAAGGTCCCCTATTTGACTGGGGTCACTTCAGCGGAGGGGAAACTTTTTATAACGGGTACGTCCATATATGAAGTTATCACACTTGCTAACACGAGTTTGTATGTTTCGATTACTTGAAGTAGATTTTTGGATGATCGAAATTATTAGAATTAATTCATTATACGACATAGAATGAAGAAAACAAGATTTTGATTTGTTTTCTGGTTCGAGCGTAATATTGTATATCTGATTTATCTGCTATTAAGATGTGGTCGGAAAAGAACGCAAGCTTATGTCCACATTTGTACCTTTTTTTTATAAATCTTAACTAAAATTGGGCTTGAACCAAGTAATTTTTTTAATAACACCACGTCTTACTACCCGTTAGGGCTCTATGCTTACCCACTAATTAAGCTAATGGTTTTAGGGACAAGATTTTATTAGTTAAATGTATAGTAACATTTTCTGGTGGACTGCGCCCTTCCTCCTACCCCTCCTCTTCCCCGCCCTCACTGCTATCCCCAGAAATATTGCTTCTACATCTTTGAGTATTGGTTATAAGCACCGGAGAATATAAATATAACTTTTCTCAATCAAAAGAATCAAATTAATTTTCAGACTCTGAATTATAAAGTATATTACCTTATAGCAAAGAAACTGTTGGTTTTATAAACATATATTATAAATAAAAGATTTTAATCTTTAATATTAATACAAAATTACAATTCTAAGTTATTTCACATCTCAAATATTTGTGAAGAAACGTTCAAAGTTGGAAAATTTAATACATATAAAGTAACCTCAAAGTAATTTTCACGAGAAAATGAAAATTGCCATCTTGTTCATTGTAATAAACAGTGTTTTGATCTACAATTTAATCAACCATCGTTAAAGAGACTTTCGAGAAAATCGAATTTTTCTCTTTGTGCCTTTCAGTAAACAACCCTTTAATTTAAGGTTATAAATCTAATTCCAAAAACACCTCGGAGATATCTTATGAAAACCTCAGATACAAGGTTATAGCCCAATTAGTATAATGGATGCGGCCTTAGTCCGAGATAAAAACAGATAAACATAAATAGGCTTACGGCATTGCGAAACCCACTTTCTTGGTTTCAGGGGGTCATGAAACCATGAAACGTAGATATTCATCAAAATGAATTCCTGAAAATTACTTTAAAATCATTCGTCAATGTTTAAAATTTACTCTAATATGAAACAAACCAAGAAATAATGGCCTGAAATCCTAAAATGATAAACAAATGACCCAAATTGACAAACAATATATATTTATACACACAGGGGATCATGAACAGAGTTTATATACTTACGAGCATTCTATGTGGCGAAGAAAAAAAAGTCATAATACGGGCCCTGGTCATGATCATAGCAGAATTAGATTAGAAATTTTTCAAATGAAGAGAAACAAAATGTCATTAAATTCCAGGACACCCTTGACAGCTATTAAAGATATCTTGAGGTCACCACGTGAAGAAAATTAAACTCTGTTTTTATAGGAGATTTTTTTAAAAATAAAAATACATTTTGCTATGAAACACCTTTTTTCCAGGTCCCTTTCCATCCAACCTAAGTCTTCATTCCTGTCGGTGTTGATTACCAAGTTGCAATAACATTGTACTTATTATCTTCACGCAACGAGTTATTGGCCGTGACCTTGTGTCTTCATTACCCCTTCCATTTGACATTAATATCATCGATGGGTTATGGAAGCGGTACTTTAATAATAGCCTCAAGTCACTCATATGGTACCAAGGTGTTTCATTATCTGATTTACTCGCATGGCTGAGGTGTGACGTGACAGGAATATTAGATAGAACGTGAAGGCCTTACCTAAAACAACCCAGCAGGCAGATAACTAATTATTATTATTATTATTATTATTATTATTATTATTATTATTATTAGCACCGCGTCTTACTACCCGTTCGGGTTGTACGCACTTACGATAATGTGTAATGGTAGGGTGATTGTGAGATGAAATGAAGGACCTACAGTTTAACGTGGAATCCGAACCACGGTGTAGGCCTGGCATTCCCCACATTCACAAGTTGTGATTAATACACGTCTTGTCAGAGGTGAAGGAAGGGTTTGGCAATCAGATAAATCTTTGCCGGGACCGAGGATTGAACCCCGGCCGCCAGCACACAAGTCTGACACCTTACCCCTAGACCACCAGGTCACCTGTTCAGATAACTAAAATCAGGTGTTATGACTATACTTTGGTTTTACTGTCTCATACAGACAGTGTAATCTTGGAATTAATGTTCTACTTTGAGATTGTGATACATTTTGAGATGTTATGTGCCCCTAAACTAACAATTCCAATTCCAATTATGTCTGTCCATTTGTCTGTTTGATGTATTTCGTTCGGTTGATATTTAGATATTGTGTAGTCATACTTCAGAGATAAATCATAGTTTTAATTCTATCTCCAAAATTTAGGATAGTTTTTGTTGAAGATGGATTTTGGAAAATTTGAAATTATTTGAAAATGGTTTGAATTATTTTATTCAAAATGGATATCTGGGGTGTCTTTTATCCTATTAAATAAGATGGTAATTTCTTGTTTTTCCAAAATTTCACTCACTTCAGGGTAATTTATTAACAACTGGTTTTTGAAAATTTGATTTTTTTAAAAATGATTTTTATAATAATTAAAGAGAGTTCATGTCAGAAACCAATAAATATGTTAGTTTTTCTGAGGAATTATTGATCACGTCCCTCAGAGCAAATTATGTTATCCGGGTTCCACAGAGCTTGAGGCTTGAATCTCAGCTTGGTTAGTAGGGGATGATTTACCTCACTTGCTTTATGACTGTGGTTTTCCCATCCTCCCTCCAAATTAGCACGGGTGCGTTTCCCGTAAAAAACAAACTTTCCTAAACCTTGGATTAAACCAATAATACATTTTATCCCACAACGCTTCTTACTAGGTATATGCATTTAATCATTCTAATAGTGTGGGAATGAGGAAATTGAAAGAGGAAATGTACCAGAATCCACGCGAAAAGAGAGTGTGAGACCACTTAGGAAATATCACGCTCAATTTGCTTAGCCGGGATTCGAGTGCTAACCTCCACATCACTAGTAAACCGGACAAAATGAGCCTTGCTCCTTAGTCCGCGCGCTCATAGATGTTGCCAACACTCATGTTAAACGTAATAATATGATAATTAAACCAAAACATTCAATCCTTGCTACTAGTCTGACATATCAGCGGTAACGCGTTTATCTACTTAATTAAGAGTCCTAGGTTCAATTACTGGCATGACTGAAACAATCATCATTGGTGAAAGGGGGGGGGGGAGGAGGGGGGCTCTTTCTTGGTAGAAATAAATTAACAGCCAGAGATCTGGGTGTTGTGTCTATTTTAAAGGTGTTTTTTCACCACGTCTCAAAAGCTGTTCTGGCTGTAGCGCAAAAATTAATAATACGCTAATAGAGCAGGGATTTAGAGCAAATGTAGGGGAAATGTACACACATTTGCGTGGACTGAGGGAGTGTAAAAATCATTTAGGAAAACCCACCCCAAGTATGTGTTGTTGGGATTAGAGCTACAACCTCCCTGCCATTGGCAGTCCAGTCTATTGCAAGAGCGACGCCTCAAACAACTCGACTCCCTAAGCGAGTTGTTCTAGAGTTAAATTTATTTGTAAGTAATTGAAGCATAACATATATTACATGTTAACTTAAACAGGATTTATGAGTTTTACTAAAGGATTCGCTGGACCGCCACTTAGTTTCACTTTCTAAAATAATAATAATAATAATAATATTTAGCACCGCGTCTTATTACCCGTTCGGGTTATACGCTTTAAGTATTAATTACGCTAATGGATTAGGAATTGGGAAGGTTGAATGATAGGAAGTGAACCCGCATTTGCGTGGAGGGAGAGTGGAAAACCATTTAGGAAAAACCACCCCCAGTTCACCCGACCGAGATTCGAACCTCGATCTCCCCGTCCTCAGCAGTCGAGCTCAAAACGACTAGCGCGTTAGCCAACTACTCCACCGAGGCGGGTATTTCTAAAATAAGCATACAGTATATATAGTTATTTTTTTAGTATTTACGATCCTTAAATTATTATTATTATTATTATTAGCACCGCGTCTTACTACCCGTTCGGGTTATACGCACTTACGCTAATGTGTAATGGTAGGGTGATTGTGAGATAAAATGAAGGACCTACAGTTTAACGTGGAATCCGAACCACGGTGGAGACCTGGCATTCCTCACATTCACAAGATGTCTTGTCAGAGGTGAAGGAAGGGTTTGGTAATCAGATAAATCTTTGCCGGGACCGAGGATTGAACCCCGGACCCCCAGCACAGAAGTCTGACACCTTACCCTTGGACCGCCAGGTCTTCTCAGCCATTGAAGAAACACTCTATAATCATACCATCACACAGGTCGGACGCGTCCTACACACTAGCGCAATCACTACAACTCAATTTTCTTTATTAGTAGATTTCATTATTAAGTTACCAGAACAAAGGTGTGGAATAAATTAATCATAATATTTAATTTATGTTATCTTCTATTTAAATCAAACCCAGTACAATCATTGGTAGAAAACGTGAACCTAACTCTCACCCAAACACAATATACTTAAATATTTAAATCTAGCGTTGAGATATGAACTGACGCACGTAAACCCAGGGTGATCAGGCCGTATACTAACTCGTTCGAGATACAAACCAGGGACGTTGGGGTGGATACAACCGCGTGGCCTTCCGATATATTTAGTCTGTTAAACAAGTGCAAGTTTAATAACTAAATTGACCCACTTTGAGAGCCGCAAGATGCTATTCTCACAATAGACTAGACTGACAATGACGGGGTTCGATCCCAGCTAGGTGTACTTAACCTGATTTTTCCTAAATGGCTTACCACTGTCTCTCTCCATGTGAATGTGGGTACTCTTCCTCTAAATTCAACCTTCCTCATCACTAACCCATTAACGTAATTAATACATAAGCTTATAGCCTAAATAGGTAGTAAGACGCGGTGCAAAATATAATCTAAATGAAATACTTGCTACCAAACTGGCCACGCACTTGCTAATGTTTCCCCCCTACCTTTCCACAGGTGGTTTCGATCCTGCGACGATCACGAATGAAAGATTGTTACCTAGAAGCCTGAGAGAAAACCTTTCTCCAGGGGATAGTTATGATCTGGGTTCCAAAGTCAAGGAGTTCTATTTCGGGGATAAAACCGTGTGCAGCGAGACCATGGATCGTTATGTGAAGGTAAGTGATCGGCTGGTGTAAGTCTCATAAACATCTGAAGTTCGTGATACGCCACTGCGGTTTGGTGTTATACATGCATTAACAGAGATTCGATCAGGCTAAAATAAGACCATCCTCTTAGTCTAGTGGGGAACACCCTTGTTTGCTGAGCTAAAAGTCCCGGGCTCCATTCCAGGAGGTACCATAGGTAATACTCACAAAAAGACTTTCTATATGATCGTCCATGTTCTGGTTAACTAGTTGTCATACTACCGCAACATAATAAACTGCCGGTGACGGGTGGATCATGGCTAAATCCCTGTTGAGTTTACTTAGGGTGTTTAAAAGAATTATTTCCACTGTCTCTCCATACAAATTCGGGTACACTTTCTCTAAATTCAACATTCCTAAAATCCCTAGCTCACTATCGTAATTAAATCAAAAGCTTATAGCCCGGATGGATATTAAGACGTGGTGCAAAGAAAAAAAGGTTAAGTTAGATTTAAGATTTCCACTGGCTCCCCATCTTCATGATTTCTATCATCTCATCGCGGGTATGACGTGTAGACAACCTCCAAGGTATACCCTGGGTAACTTTATGTTCTCACAGAGCGGGTATGACGTGTAGACAACCTCCAAGGTACACCCTGGGTAACGTTCTGTTCCCACAGAGCGGGTATGACGTGTAGACAACCTCCAAGGTATACCCTGGGTAATGTTCTGTTATCACAGGGCGGGTAT
Source organism: Timema cristinae (assembly GCA_039000515.1). NCBI lineage: Eukaryota > Metazoa > Arthropoda > Insecta > Phasmatodea > Timematidae > Timema > Timema cristinae. The sequence goes on from JBCFYV010011172.1 coordinate 25,388,930, forward strand.
GACGTGTAGACAACCTCCAAGGTATACCCTGGGTAACGTTCTGTTATCACAGAGCGGGTATGACGTGTAGACAACCTCCAAGGTATACCCTTGGTAACGTTCTGTTCCCACAGAGCGGGTATGACGTGTAGACAACCTCCAAGGTATACCCTGGGTAACGTTCTGTTCCCACAGAGCGGGTATGACGTGTAGACAACCTCCAAGGTATACCCTGGGTAACGTTTTGTTCCCACATAGCCTTTAAAAGTCTACACACACGGGGATCGAACTAGATACTGCATCTCTCATGGTAACATATGACATACTCTTAGAAAACAATGATAATACATTTTTTTTTCACCCAGCGTCTCACTTCTTTTTTGCGTTGAATGCGTTTATATTTATTACATTGATTTATTAGATATAAGAAGACGATGTAATTTAGAGGCAATATAAGTTACCTGCAATAAGCATAAAGGGAGAGTGGAAACACGTTTAAGAAAAATCACCCTTGTTAGAACCGTTCGGGTTTCAAACCTTTACCTTCACGTCACCGGCAAACCTAACCAATCCCGTGGTGTATTGGTCAATGCACCTGGCTACGAGCTTAGGAGTCCCGAGATTGATTCCCAGCTGTTACGTTGGGTATTTTTTCCCTGAAAGGGGTATTAACACAAAGGTCACCAGGGTTTGGTTGTTTAGACTTAAGTTAGGTTTAAAATATTTCCACTGGTTCCACACCCTCATTCTCACTATCACCCTCATACCCACTATCATATCATCTAATCTCATCGGGACATGGAAGGAACCTCCTCGGAAAGGATGTACGATTAGTACATTCGGGCATCCCTTGGGCAACGGTACATTAGAACTGACTAATCTTTCCACAAACGGTGATACCACGATGTAGGCATTCCAGACGCGCAATGTATACCACATATAACTAACTATATATACACCAGCAAACCTGACTAATTACCTTAATATTTAGATTAGGCAAGAAGAAAGGTTTAAAATTAACAATTGTGTGGCTAACATTAAGGTGGAGTGCTAGTGAGCGTGAGTTTATGACAGTATTTTTGCAGTTTTTAATAGCACAAACATCTTTGGCCAAAATAAATCAAATTGCGGCATTTGGTGACAAACTTTTCTCTTTATTTAAAAAGTTTGTCACCAAATGCCGCCATGCTCATGACAGATATTCAACAACTGTTGAGATTAGCATATGCAGAAAACTAAACTCTATGATTATATAGAAGAAATATTTGATTTATTTTGGCAAAAGATGTTTGTGCTATAAAAACTGCAAAAATTTAATGCACTAAACTCGCGCTCACTAGCACCCCGCCTTAATAGCATCTTACTATATTTGTCAGTGTTATTAGTGTTATTTATGGGTATTTATATTATCTATCGAAAAGTAACTGAAGATACCATTACTTGACGTATAGTAGTTTTAGTAAATTTTGTAACTGCCAGATACCTTTCTTCATAAATAGAATAAACTACGGAAGGGCGAGAGTCTTTTAATCTTAGTCTTATTTACTCTCCGGCCAATCTGCTTTTTTTAATCTCCACGTTATTCTATTATTATTATTATTATTATTATTATTATTATTATTTTATTATTATATTTTTAGCAGTGCATCTTACTACCCGTTCGGGTTATACGCTTTAAGTACTAATTACGTTAATGGATTTAGGAATTGGGAAGGTTGAATTAAAGGAAGTGAACCCACATTTGCATGGAGGGAGAGTGGAAAAACATTTAGGAAAAACCCACCCCAGTTCACCCAAACCGAGATTCAAACCTCGATCTCCCCACGTTATACTACCTGTTCAGGTTATACAAATATATGATAGTTACACTAATGGGTTAGAGATGAGGAAAGAAACATAGCCACTTTTGCCTGAAAGGAGATTGGGAAAACATCTAGGAAAAACAATCATCAGTAGACCCGACGGGGATTCAAACACCAATATTCCCGTCTTCAGCACGTTAGTCTAACACTAGAATAACGCTTTAACCATTCAACCACTGGAGCATATTATCCCTTTCTTAACTATGCTGATGGATGGGGGAGGGGATGAGGAAGAAATAATTCTGAAGAATTTCACCCTAATCTACGTGGCGGGAGGGTAGGAAACCATTTAGGAAAAATCACACTAGTACACTCAGTCGGAATTAAAATCGTGACCTGATCATGGTGAGCTAGAATAGAATAGTCTGACAACTAAAGAACATAGTCGAAATTCTAAAGTTACCTAATTCCCTCATTCAACCTGAATTACTTGTGACCCACTTCGGTGGCTGCATGGGCTAACGCGCTACTCACGCCGATGACGGGAAGATGGATGTTAGAATCCCGATCGGGTGTACAAAGGATGGTTTTTCAAAATGGTTTTCCACTCTTCATCCACGCAAATGTGGGTACACCTCCTCTAGATATAACTTCCCTAATCCCTAAAACGATCAGCGTAATAAGTACGTAAGCGTATAACCCGAACGGGTAGTAAGAGTGGTGCTAATTCTCTCTTTTGTTTATCGACTGACTTCTTGGCGGTTGCTCCTTGCTGTAAACGGTTTTCTTTGAATATTTTTATTGGACGAAGTTTCTGACTATCTCATTGGTCGGCAAGTCACGTGACTAAGGATACCGACTGTGCGAACACAAATAGAATTTCTAAGGACCAAGGACCAAGAACCTACGGACTACGGACTAACGGATAATGAGTCTGTTGAAGGGGCTTGATTAGCAAATACGCATGGTTATATAGGTTGAACAGGTTGTAAGATGCGTTGATAAAATAATAAAAATGGTAAAACGTGGTGATAGAATACAAAAATTGGAAGACACGGTGAAAAAAAATAAAAATGATGTGAAAATGAGAACGGAAATTACAAACTCAAATATGGCTTCTGCTATTCTATGATTAATTTAGGTGAGCTCATAGAGCCCTCTGAAGAGTTTGTACGAGAAAAAAAGTCATTAAAGATTTTTCCGATGGTTGTACTTTCATCAAAGCCCCACAATATGACATTGGTCGGTAAAGCCTTTGTTCACGGTCTTTTTCTAGATTGTTCTCCGCATCATGCTATTCGCCAATTTACACTAGTGGGGTAGTAGGGATGAGGGAGATATAATTTAGAAGAAATTTACTTTTATTAGTTTCAGGAAGTCGTGAAACGTCGATATTCATCAAAATCTTGATTTAAAGATTAATTTTTACGATCACAATACTTCTTTCTCTGAGGTGTCAAGAAAAAGTAAAAAATAAAATGGGTGTGTGTACTTATGTACGCGCGTGAGAAGTTATACTTCTTTGGCATCATTAAAAAATAAAAAATAATTTAATAATATTTAGTATTAATTATGTTAAATAATAATATTTTAATTTATATCAATAAATAATACAAACGGATAGTTAACCTCAATTATATTGGAGCACTTGAAAAAGTCTATAAGCACAATTTTTTTCACTAATATTTACGAATAGTAAATAATATTAATCAAAATATTCAATTTAAATCACTACTGGGCCTGGATTCACCAAAGGGAGCAAAGAGTTGCGCCAGCGCAAGTTTGAAATTGTTCCAAATCCCTATTCACTAAAAGGAGCAGGCGCAATTTGAGAGCAAAGTTGCGCCTTTTATTTGCTACCACTCAAGAGTAGGCGCAACTATTAAATCATGATTGTCACTTCAATAAATTTAAATGGCGGCATATTATTGTATTGGCTTAAAATACAATTAGTTACATAACTGTACTCCAATTAATAATGAATTAATTAAAATAACAAAACGTATGTCAAGCACAAAATTTGTTTCAATTTAGACAGTGGTAACAAACAATTACGTACCTTTTATTGTTGGATTTTTACATTCAAACAACGCAATGGCATTTCTTGCAGTATTACAAAACAAAACTACGAAACTGTGTAATCTTCGTCTAGATCCAAAGAGGTTTGTATTCCTCCAAGTCCAAAGACATCTCGTAACTAAATATGGCAGTTAGTATAACTTTAAAATAAGTTTTAAAGTTTCTATAAACATTAATGTTTTATTAATGGAACTTAAACTTTAAACTAATAATATAAATAAATACAAATTTTTTTTTAATTTATATCAATAAATAATACATACGGATAGTTAACCTCAATTATATTGTAGCACTTGAAAAAGTCTATAAGCACAATTTTTTTCACTAATATTTACGAATAGTAAATAATATTAATCAAAATATTCAATTTAAATCACTACTGAATATAATTTATTAGCACATATATAATTCGCACTTGTATAAAACTAAAACACGTGTTGTGAATGTAGAAACTAGAAACATGTGGATAAATATTATATATATGAAAACAGTGATCAGAGGCGACGAGCGTACCAACATGCGCGACTAACAGAGGTTCTATTTCTATTTTGTTGGTAGCTTTTTTTTTTTCGAGACTTAATGAGCGGTTTACTTCAACCTGTTACTTTTGTGTTACAGTGATGCGCGCGCATCTTAAAATTTCACTCTCATCATTTTTTCATAACGCGCCTAAAGAAGTATAACTTCAAAAAGATAAATTATTGTTTGGTTAAAATTTTTTTAATTTCAATTAGTTACAAAAAAGCCAACTAAACAATAATCGTTAGGTAGGTATTTTTGAAGCGTTTGATACAATAGTCACCTTTAATAACTAATTTAAGGCTACCTCCTTTTCTTACACTCAACCAAAAATTACAACTAAAATATATACTAAACAAATAATACACATAACAAAACATACAAATAATAGACATAGAGAAATTAGAGGTAAATCTTATTTTCTTATATTAATAAAATGAAGAGTATGTCTGTCTGTGTCTGTCATGAGTATTGTGTGATATCTATCGCAGGCAGAGTTCTAACCTTTAAAAATTATTAACCCCTTTTCATGAGCATGTGCATCTAGAAGCGGCAATTTAATATTTAATATTTTGATTAGTTTTAAAATTAATTAAAAACTGCGTCGGAAGAAATAGAATGAAGATTTTTGTTATGTCTGTTTGAATAAAAGAAAAACGTTGCAAGGGATTACCACGCAATCCATTGCGCGGTTACCCAAGCAAAACCAGATATTTCTGCTTGTACAAAATAATATGTTACATAATAATGGTAAAACAGTACAAATATTGTATTATTAAGCAAATTAACACATGGTTAATATTCGTAACTTTCAACCATGATAATGATTTGATAATTATATTAATGATGATAATGATATTAATGATAATAATAATATCGTCTTTATTTGGGTGCTTTTCCTTACAGTTAACACAATAATAGATAACACACATTTAATACTTATGTGCTAAAAGCTTATTTATAGTATTTGTAAAGAAATGATAATAATAAAAAATAATATTACCCACATACATAATTGTGCATACATTTATGAATATATTGACATAAAAATAAATGCGTAAAGTAGAACTAAATAAAGGGGAGAGAGAGGAAAATAACCACATTAAGGCACGCACACACATTCACATATATCATTCATTATACCATAACATATTATCTAAAAATGATGGAGATGGCAAATTTAAAAAGAAAACAATGCTGTTAATATTTAGTAGCATTTAAATATATTAATGAATCAGATAGCCGAAGCTATCATCTATGCATTTTAGTGAGGCTAGCGCCATTTAGATATCATAATTTGAAAATTGAAAAATAACACCTGGACACGGGAATCGAACCCGGGACCTTCGGTTTAGTACACCAATGCTCTTACCACTGAGCTATCCAGGATTTATCCCGTGCCCAGGGTCATGGTCTCTGCCTTAAAATATGAGTGAAGAATGACCATGGGCTCGGGACGAATCCTGGATAGCTCAGTGGTAAGAGCATTGGCGTACTAAGCCGAAGGTCCCGGGTTCGATTCCCGTATCCAGGTGTCATTTTTCAATTTTCAGAATATGATATTTAAATATATATTTATTTATATTTGTCACGTACCCCCCTTTCGTGGGCCTAATCTGCCAGGATTATTTATTTATATTTGTCACGTACCCCCCTTTCGTGGGCCGAATCTGCCAGGATAGCTTGCGGGGAAGGGAAGGGAAGGGACGATGGCACGGTAGATGATTGGTCTCGAAATGATACTGGAGGCTCGGTTTTTTGGGTTTATTAGTAAAACTAAGAGGTAATACAAAATGTGACGATGAAAAGTATTATATAAGAGATATGAGGACATAGACTTACATGCTCGTGAGAGTCAAGAATACTTAAACTATTGGCTTTACTGACACGTCTCGTGACTCCCTACAGAGTCGAGCCCGGTACTCTGGGCATGGCGGCTGCTCTCTAATACAAGTATCACTGATGACCCAAAGATGGGCAAATAACTGCCGCCGATAAAGATATTAATGTGTCAACCCCGATAGCCATAAAACAGAAGCTCTTATAGCCTAATCTGGCCTAGTTACTGCACAACTGGGACAAGACTGTTATGAGTGGTCAGCATTCTTCCTTAGTGTTTACTGATTCAGTACAACGAGTTTGCTTGGCCAGTTCTTTCAGTCACGCAGGTTCAACAAAGCTATGCAAATTAAAATAAACATCTCAATATAGCTCAGGGTTGTGACATTAATAGTAATAATATTATTAATAATAATAATTTAACTTTACACACATATTCTTACCGTATCCCTACGATGCTCCCCACATCGACGATCGAGACTGCTTGCAGATCTTGATGGACTTTATATGAGAACGTATGTATTAATGTGCTTTATTATTTATTTGTCATGTTTGACTAGATGCTGTCGGACGTATACTTCCTCTACAGTTTGTTCTTGACCGTGAAGCTGCAGTTGAAGCACACAGACTCTCCTGTATATGCCTACCAATACGACCACAAAAGACCACCACAGTTGGACAAGCTGATTCCTGATTTCACCAAGAATGTGCCGGGTATGTTCAGTAGCACCGCCCTTGCTAGTTACACAAGAGGTGGGGGAGTAGACTACTGCTCTCAGGGACACTAGCTGGTAGGACACTAGCTGGTACCTCCTTATACCTTAGTCACGAGTAAGCCACTGCTCTCAGGGACACTAGCTGGTACCTCCTTAGACCTTAGTCATGAGTAAACTACTGATCTCAGGGGCACTATCTGTTACCTCCTTAAACATTAGTCACGAGTAAACTACTGCTCTCAGGGGCACTATCTGTTACCTCCTTAAACATTAGTCACGAGTAAACTACTGCTCTCAGGGCACTATCTGTTACCTCCTTATACCTTAGTCACGAGTAAGCCACTGCTCTCAGGGCACTATCTGTTACCTCCTTATACCTTAGTCACGAGTAAGCCACTGCTCTCAGGAGCACTATCTGTTACCTCCTTAAACATTAGTCACGAGTAAACTACTTCTCTCAGGGCACTATCTGTTACCTCCTTATACCTTAGTCACGAGTAAGCCACTGCTCTCAGGGGCACTATCTGTTACCTCCTTATACCTTAGTCACGAGTAAGCCACTGCTCTCAGGGCACTATCTGTTACCTCCTTATACCTTAGTCACGAGTAAGCCACTGCTCTCAGGGGCACTATCTGTTACCTCCTTATACCTTAGTCACGAGTAAGCCACTGCTCTCAGGGCACTATCTGTTACCTCCTTATACCCTAGTCACGAGTAAGCCACTGCTCTCAGGGGCACTATCTGTTACCTCCTTATACCTTAGTCACGAGTAAGCCACTGCTCTCAGGGGCACTATCTGTTACCTCCTTATACCTTAGTCACGAGTAAGCCACTGCTCTCAGGGACACTAGCTGGTACCTCCTTAGACCTTAGTCACGAGTAGACTACTGCTCTCAGGGACACTAGCTGTTACCTCCTTAGAGTTACGAGTAGACTACTGCTTTCAGGGACACTAGCTGTTACCCCCTTAGACCTTAGTCACGAGTAAGCTATTGCTCTCAGGGACACTAGCTGTTACTCCCTTAGACCTTAGTCACGAGTAAGCTACTGCTCTCAGGGACACTAGCTCTTACCTCCTTAGACATTAGTCACGAGTAAACTACTGCTTTCAGGGACACTAGCTGTTACCTCCTTAGACCTTAGTCACGAGTAGACTACTGCTTTCAGGGACACTAGCTGTTACTCCCTTAGACCTTAGTCACGAGTAAGCTACTGCTCTCAAGGACACTAGCTGTTACTCCCTTAAACATTAGTCACGAGTAAACTACTGCTCTCAGGGACACTAGCTGTTACCTCCTTAGACCTTAGTCACGAGTAGACTACTGCTCTCAGGGACACTAGCTGTTACTCCCTTAGACCTTAGTCACGAGTAAACTACTGCTCTCAGGGACACTAGCTTTTACCTCCTTAGAGTTACGAGTAGACTACTGCTTTCAGGAACACTAGCTGTTACCCCCTTAGACCTTAGTCACGAGTAAGCTACTGCTCTCAGGGACACTAGCTGTTACTCCCTTAGACCTTAATCACGAGTAAGCTACTGCTCTCAGGGACACTATCTGTTACCTCCTTAGAGTTACGAGTAGACTACTGCTTTCAGGGACACTAGCTGTTACCCCCTTAGACCTTATTCACGAGTAAGCTACTGCTCTCAGGGACACTATCTGTTACTCCCTTAGACCTTAGTCACGAGTAAGCTACTGCTTTCAGAGACACTAGCTGTTACCTCCTTAGACCTTAGTCACGAGTAAACTATTGCTCTCAGGGACACTAGCTGTTACCCCCTTAGACCTTAGTCATGAGTAAGCAACTGCTCTCAGGGACACTAGCTGTTACTCCCTTAGACCTTAATCACGAGTAAGCTACTGCTCTCAGGGACACTATCTGTTACCTCCTTAGAGTTACGAGTAGACTACTGCTTTCAGGGACACTAGCTGTTACCCCCTTAGACCTTAGTCACGAGTAAGCTACTGCTTTCAGAGACACTAGCTGTTACCTCCTTAGACCTTAGTCACGAGTAAGCTACTGCTCTCAGGGACACTAGCTGTTACCCCCTTAGACCTTAGTCACGAGTAAGCTACTGCTCTCAGGGACACTAGCTGTTACTCCCTTAGACCTTAGTCACGAGTAAGCTACTGCTTTCAGAGACACTAGCTGTTACCTCCTTAGACCTTAGTCACGAGTAAGCTACTGCTCTCAGGGACACTAGCTGTTACCCCCTTAGACCTTAGTCAAGAGTAAACTACTGCTCTCAGGGAGACTAGCGGTTACCTCCTTAGTCACGAGTAAACTACTGCTCTCAGGGACACTAGCTGTTACTCCCTTAGACCTTAGTCACGAGTAAGCTACTGCTTTCAGAGACACTAGCTGTTACCTCCTTAGACCTTAGTCACGAGTAAGCTACTTCTCTCAGGGACACTAGCTGTTACTACCTTAGACCTTAATCACGAGTAAGCTACTGCTTTCAGAGACACTAGCTGTTACCTCCTTAGACCTTAGTCACGAGTAAACTACTGCTCTCAGGGACACTAACTGTTACTCCCTTAGACCTTAGTCACGAGTAAGCTACTGCTTTCAGAGACACTAGCTGTTACCTCCTTAGGCCTTAGTCACGAGTAAGCTACTGCTCTCAGGGACACTAGCTGTTACTCCCTTAGACCTTAGTCACAAGTAAGCTACTGCTTTCAGAGACACTAGCTGTTACCTCCTTAGACCTTAGTCACGAGTAAGCTACTGCTCTCAGGGACACTAGCTGTTACCTCCTTAGACCTTAGTCACGAGTAAACTATACTGAGATTTAAACTGATTTAGGATCCACGTGGTGGGTAGGAAACATAGCTGCCACATAGTGGAATATCACGCGCTACTACTATGCAAGAATGCCCTTTGACCGTCAAGAAATTTGGCAACGTGCATCCGTTGCTATTACAATGACCCTTCACGGATTGGTCGAGCATATGACGATCCTCCACTCCCCACTCCGGCAGTGCATACCTCTATCCTGAAGCAGTTTTAAACGCAGTACACTGCTCTCTGGAACACCAGCTGTTACCTCCTTAGTCACGAGTAGACAACTGCTAGTAACCCTTGTGCCCTTGTGTCAGTGTCTGAACCCCATCTCTACATCAATCTAATTGATAAATAGAAAACAGCTTCACCCGGAAGCATTATGAGCCTAATTGATTTTTCTGGTGTTTAGTAATTTCTGGTTAATTATTCTAGCACTTTAAGACTGGTAATTAGCATGGATATTTAACATTTAGGTATACGCACCTTGACCGATATGAAATTCTTAAAAAGTGACGGGTAGAATTTTCTGTTTGTTTTTTTACATACCATTAAATAGGCAAAACATTAGTTGTTCTTTAAACACATTGATTGTGTGGATCATCTTTAAATTCAGTATTTGAAAGCATTGTGTCACCTCCTGCGTCGCATCAGTGGAGAAGGGCGTGGTCATAGAGCTATTGGCAATGGTCCCCTAAATTTAAGGTCGGCCCAAGAGAGTGTTTATTGTTGGGCACCACCTCGTTGGTGATAGTGAGTCTAAACATTAACGAAGAAATTCGTTCAGTCGCCAGATGTAGATATGAAGATCAACACTCCCCCTCGTAAGGTAGACCAGGACAAATAAGGGACCTCTCGGTCAGGGACAAGCTGCTTGGAAGGCAACGAGGTTCCCCATTAAACCTATAGGCCTTCATGGGTTTACCATGATCACATCTGCCCTACCTGATAATTCCTAATATAGATGAGAGCTATCCAAACCCCGGAAAATGGGTACCTAGGGTCACTGTAATAGTTAACAAAACAAATATTGTTCAATAAGCCAGGAGGGCTTACACAAAAAAATCAGGCTATATAAAAAAATATTCCTTATCTCAATTTTAAACTCACACATTATTTTGGTTAAAATATTTCCAATTAAATGTTTGGTTAATTTCATTAGACAATAGATTCAAGTTCTAAGCATGTATTGAATGTGTGAAGCATATAATTATCTAAATAGTGAAAATATATGTCGAAACATTAATAGGTTAGTTTAAAAATAAATAGTAAACTACTTTACAAATTTATCACGGAAAACAATTTATTGACTTTATACATACTTCAGGAAATATAAACATTGGGAGCTGCGAGTGGCCACTGCAATTTTTTTAAAGTAAAGTGCACATCTCAACTAAACCTAACGCTACTCTACAATAGGCACAACAGTCACTTTCTAAAATAGTGCCATTAAAGTCCATATTCAAATACCATCATCTTTGCGAGAAAAAAAACACAAATATAGCACTTAGCGGTCTGTGCGAGTCCTGCGCGTAACCATACACTTCACGTGGAACTTAAGTGGTGTCTAGTTGGTCGGCCACTCGTGAGTGCCTCTGGTCACTAGCCCCGGGTATGCAACCAGTGAAGGAGTACCGCTGATGTGGTCCGTGGTTGACCGTACCCAGTCCGAGAACCAAACTCCCGTCCCTAGGCGTCGAACCCAGACCCTACAAACCCCATATATATGTAGAATGGATCCAACCAAAACTATAACCTCTCTTTACAAAGATCAAAGATCAATACAATCTAACCGTACCTTCAGAAGTTATAAAAAACTGTCTGTATGGTAATATGAGTACCCTAATAACAAGCTTAAGTATTGAACGTAAATATATTATTTACATAACTATAACCCCTCGCTGCATACAATAACATGTACATAAAATGTTCTGACTCATAATGTATTTATCATACCGGTAGTGCAATTAGAAAAAAATATATATAAGTGATCAATTTAATTCTATACTATAGTAATTAGAAAATTTATAAGAGATCAATCCAACTAGTTGACATCACATACATTGATCCTCAAAACATTACCACATAGCTGTCCATTTCAGACACCAATTAGTAACATATTACCGTTTAGAAATAATTAACCTGTAGCATTTATTTGGGATATATGCTCCAAAAAAGGTTTAATACAAGAAAACTCACCAAAGTGCCCAACTATTGCTGCGCCAACTTACTGTTTCCCCCACACAAAAAAGACAACAACTTGCCACTACCAAAATATCGATCAACTGTACGAGGAAAAATCTTGTAAAGTGTTCTATTCCTCGGGGTGGGGTGTGGAAAGGGTGTGACGCGCCTGCGCAAAATGGATTGTTATGCCAGAGTTAATTGGTCTACGTAAATTCTACCAGCTCCGCGTGTGTTGACCTTGATATTCTAACCCCTCCCTCTCGTCATTTTGTCGTGTTGACCGATGTTTTGTATTTACCTTTCTCCCCCCTTTTTGAGCTTGTATAATCATATAAATACTGGTGTTGTTCAACATGGACGGTACTTCTTGACAGGGCTGTCCTCTAGGACACATCTTGGGTGTCCAGGAAATATTCGCAAGGTACAGAATCTCTCTTCGACGAGATATAGACATTATTATGGAAAACATTTCGGACTTATCTATCTAGTCGTATTCAACTTATAAATATGTAGAACGTTTTGGACTTAGAATATTTTCTTGGTATTTAACTTGTAATAACGTCAAAACTTTGGACTTATAAAAATGTCAAACATTTTGAACTTAGAATATTTTTGTCGTATTTAACTTATAAATATGTAGAACGTTTTGGACTTAGATAAATATGTCAAAAAATATTGAACTTAGAATCTTTTCTTCATATCAAACTTGTAATTATTTCAAAATATTGGACTTGGATAAATATGTCAAAACATATTGAACTTAGAATCTTTTCTTCATATCTAATTTATAATTATGCCAAAATATTTGGACTTAGATAAATATGTCAAACATTTTGAACTTAGAATCTTTTTCGTCGTATTCGACTTATAAATATGCCTAACGTATTGGACTTAGAACTTTAGCATCACTATAAATGTTGTAGTCTATTCTGGACTTGGAATATTTACCTTACCAGGAATCATATGTTAACTAATAAATGTTTGTTTTGCATCGCCAATATGGCGTCTATACTAATTGTTTTGTAAGGAATATTTTTCTTTGCGCGACTGATATAACAGAGATATCTGTGGGTAATTGTTTATATCAAAATTGCCCATCAGGCAGTGGGAAGTTTTATATTGTAAATGTAAAGTTATAAATATTTTGGTATGATCCCTTTTTTAACTGAATGGCCCATACGGCAATAGTTTTGTATTGTCGTTACGTAAGGAGCATTTTTTGTCTGCATAGCCAGATTTTGTATTGGAATATTGTCGTCATTTAACTCATTAGCCTTGCGGGCTTATAAGGTTCATTATTCATTGTTGTCATTTACGATATTATGATCGTATGCTAAAGGTTACATAAATTGTAAGTAATTCAAGATTGTACAACCAAATTACGTATTTCAATACTATGTTCAAGTTTATTCTCTCAACCAATAAAACTACAAATTGTTATCAATGACATATAGTCTTCTAAATCAAGGTTTCCTGCTTTATCCTTCGCCTTTCCTGTTGTTATGAACATCAACATAATTGAGGTGTGAGTTCGTGGAGAATATAAGTAAATGGGCCCGTGGTCGGCCTGTTTACTTTTGTTTGTATCCTCACAGCCGCTCTGCAATTATTGTATTTCTTATGTTATTTCTTATTGTCCATTGTGCGCCAGCCTTATTCTTCGGGGAAGAGTAAGGGCGGTGTTACAAACCCTTAACTTAATCACTGAAGGGGAGTTTTAATATTACCCAGCCACACGTCAAGTAGTTTTCCCCCTTCCCGACCGACCAATTATTTCACTATTATCCCATTAGAAGGGGTGCAACTGTGTAAACATTACCAGAATAAAATCACTCTGAAAGTTGAAATAGACCGTACATATGATAAGGATTAATTAATATGAATAGGTCTACCTTACCCCTGCCCCAAAACTTCGCTCCAAATCCTCCCCACGGAGACAGAGGGTCTTCACAACCCAGGCGTTCAAGTCCAACATACGTACACACACGAGTCCGTACCGCAAAAAACTGACTCAAACTCTTCTAATATAACTCAACCACAGTTCACCGCTCAAGTTCTCACGTAGGCCACGGATAGTTCATAGCGCTGTCGGATGTACTGTAGCGCCACGTGGCTTAAGTAGGCACCACTAACGTCCACGCACCCCAGGATGTATCCGATTACTGTGGGCATGCTTCCACAATAAACAACTCATTTATTTAGCGGGCCAGGGTAAATACCGGAGGAGAGATCCATGGGACGGGAAACGTTACAATTGATTTAAGACAATGTTGACATTCCCAAACTTTGTTTTACTATCGTAATTTTTATTTATTTTACAGGTGCAGCCCACGGCGAAGAATTGATATTTCTTTTTTTAAATTCATACATCAAACCTGACTTTGGAGTTGAATCATCTAATGCAAAAGTTAGATTTAATATGGTCAAGCTATGGACTAATTTCTCTAAAACAGGGTAAGCACAGCTTCTACATGAAGGTCGGTAAATAAGGAAGCGTATGAAGACCCCTACCCCTCCCAACTCTACCCACCATCAACTAGGATGTCTCAATTTTTTGGTAACACAATTTTTGTAGCCAGCGCCCATGAAAAAATGACATTCAAATGGAAATAATTATATTCAAGCTTCTCCTTTATTATTAAAGTACCCTCAACGTAGTTCTCACCCAATTAATTTTGATATATCAAACTAGTTCCTGCTTCAGGAGCAATACATACTTCTGTAAAGTTGAGTATGGGTTCTATATATAATATAATAATAATAATAATAATAATAATAATAATAATAATAATACTAATATTAATGTTTTTAATAAATCATTGTTTATTTAGGATTTAAATGAAAATAACATAATTGATTTTATGATACAGTCCCGAAGTATTTAAAGGTATATATTCAGGTCTTGCAGTTAAATATTAAATAAATAAAATAACTATAAAATAATTAAAAAACTAAAAGTTGTACACATACTATAACATTTCCTCTCAAAAATATTTACATAATTGTTTGAAGCATGCCTTGAAGTATCCAGTCTTTAAAATTACTTTTCGCTATAATTATTTGAGGGATAGTAATAATAATACTAATAATCTATTAGTTTTAATAATATAATCATTAGGTCATAAATCTTGCGAGTGTTTTTCTGCAGCTATCCAATTTTGCCCTTCCTGAACCAGATTTTTTTAAAAATTATTGTTCCTTCTTATGCCAACATCGTTCGCTATCGGATTCATGTACTTCGGTCTTGGTCCGTCTCTTGAATTTCTCTCTTTTTCACATCTCCTTCAATAATTTATATTTGTTAAACTATCATGTCCCAGTATATGTACTGGCACGTTTCAAACATATCCAGAGTCTCCTTTCTTTAGTTGCTTCACTTAGCACTTCTATATTTTATATAATAATATCATTTTCCCATTTCAATTATTTTTTGAAGTTATACTTCTTTAGGCGCGTTATGAAAAAATGATGAGAGTGAAATTTTAAGATGCGCGCGCATCACTGTAACACAAAAGTAACAGGTTGAAGTTATACTGCTCATTAAGTCTCGAAAAAAAAGAAGCTACCAACAAAATAGAAATAGAACCTCTGTTAGTCGCGCATGTTGGAACGCTCGTCGCCTCTGATCACTGTTTTCATATATATAATATCTATCCACATGTTTCTAGTTTCTACATTCACATCACGTGTTTTAGTTTTATACAAGTGCGAATTATATATGTGCTAATAAATTATATTCAGTAGTGATTTAAATTGAATAATTTGATTAATATTATTTACTATTCGTAAATATTAGTGAAAAAAATTGTGCTTATAGACTTTTTCAAGTGCTCCAATATAATTGAGGTTAACTATCCGTATGTATTTTTTTATTGATATAAATTAAAATATTATTATTTAACATAATTAATACTAAATATTATTGAATTATTTTTTATTTTTTAATGATGCCAAAGAAGTATAACTTCTCACGTGCGTACATAAGTACACACACCCATATTTTTTATTAAGGATTTATATTAGAATCCCGAAGTACCCAGTGGTACATCTTCACTCTTCAAATTTTGTAGTAAGATACTAAATATTTTTTTTTATCAAAAACATCATAACATTTAAAAAAATATATATTTACATGAATGTTTGGAAAACATTCCTTGAAGTATCCAGTGTTTAATTTAATTTTTCGCTAAACTTATTTTGAGGAATAGCTCAGAGTGTTGATGTTAGATAATTTCCGAGTGTACATAGTTACTTCTTTGTCAAATGTTGAACGGGTATTACGAGAATGATGGTTTATTTGTTTGTATTTATCGGAATGGTAATATCTACAATGAGGCTGTACTTGTGAAACTGTTTTAGAAGTAGAATTTTAAGATGAATATGTTTGTTTGTTAGCATTTATGATACCAAATATAATATTGATAATACCAACTCGGGTGGTTACATGATCTAAGGCGTCACTCTCGAAATATACTAGACTGCTCATGACAGTAAGATTGGGGCTCGAAGCCCAGATGGGAGATTTTAAAAATAATAAGTTTCTTACTTTTTCTCCACGCCAATATGGGTACATTTTATCTCAAACTCTACCTTCCTATTCTACATGTTCCACTAATATAAGCAATATGTGCTTATAGCCCGAGTGGGTAGTAAGACGTGAACTTTTTTAAAAATAAATATTTGCATTACCTGAATAAGTAGTGAGACGATATATTATTACTATTACTACTATAAGGGGTATTTACCTTTAACTTTCACCGACATCAGTGGTCATGCAGTTCAAGGCATCGTGCTCTCAATAAACTGGATTGCAGGTGACATGAGATTCTAGGCTAGAAGATTGGTTGTGTACACTTACGTGGGTGTTTTACAATCTTCTCTCCATACTCACATACTAATGCGGGTGCACTTCTTATAAAAAATTCTCATTCCAAACCCAAAGTATAAGTCGACAATAACTCTTGTATCAGTTAATTACATTAATTAATACGTTTAAATTAGTTGAAAAATGACGCCTATACACGGGAATCGAACCCGGGACCTTTGACTTAGCGTGTCAATGCTCTACCACTGAGCTCTCTAGGATTCGTCCCGTGCTCAGGATAATTCTTTCCTTCTATTTTAAGGCAGAGTCTGTGATGGACGTGTGGAATAGTAACAATTGTGGTCCCCTCCGCACGAACGTTCCGTAATTACAACGATTTGCAACCCGTATGTTGATATATATGCTATATATATATCATGATGCTAATATATATATATATATATTAGCATCACGTCTTACTACAAAATTTGGGCTATACGCTTATGCACTAATTACGCTAATGGGCTAGGGATGAATAACCTTGAGTTTGAGAGGAAGTGTACCCGCACTTGCGTGGCGAGAGAGTGGAAAACCATTTAGGAGAAACCACTCTCAGTACATAGTTCACCCAACCGGGATCGAACCCCAAACTTCCCATCATCGGAAGTCTGGTGACTAGTCTATTGCGAGAGTAGTGCCCTCCTAGACCATGCGGCCACCGAAGCGAATGTGTTGATATTCATTAGAATAACTTTTGTGTTGAACTTTTTATTTGAAGAGACAAGCATAAATAACTAAACCTGGTCTGATGTCTGTTTAATGCCTCAACCATCACGACTGAGGACGAGGCTTAGAGAGTGTGATCTTTTATTTTTGTTCCAGTGATCCAAATAGCAGTGACTTTCAGGTGAAATGGCCGCAGTTGACACGTGATAGTTTTGATTTCTTGAATATTTCACCTGAGCTGACATTACTCAAAGATTTCGCCAAGGACAGAATGGACTTTTGGGAAGAAATATATCTCGCTAGCAAGAAATAAGTGTTATAAATAAATTTAAGTGAAATATTGATACATGTATAATAATGATCCACTATTATCCAACACATTAGTTTAGCCTGAAGTGTGTCTAACTATTGAGCTAAGGGTCCATGGTTCAGCTCCAGGTATGACCAAAACAATTCATCATTAGCTAAATTGGGGTTCCCCTTTCACAGTGATAAATTTACGGGAAGATTGGGTGTAGTGTCTTGTTTTAGATTTAAATTAGTTTATAAGTCGTGTTCTATAATATTGCACGTCTGGGCTACATCGCTCGTAGCCCAGTAGTGTAAAGCTTATCCAGTACTAATATACCGTTAACCAGGGGACGACCGAACGTACTAACCTTACATCCTTTTCGTGAAGACTCTTTCCGTGTCCCGATGAAATGAGATGATGATTATAGTGAGTATGAGGGTGTGGAACCGGTGGAAACACTTAAACCTAACTTAGGACTAATCAACTCAACCCTGGCGACCGTTGGGTGATTACCCATTCTGGATAGATACCCAAGGTACCAGCCGGGAATCGAACCCGCGACTCCTAGGCTCTTAGCCATGTGCACTGAGTACTAAGCCACGGGGCCGGCTAGTCGTGAGCTGATACATGCATTAGGTTAAGAAAGAGCAAGTTAAATACTTAAAAAAAATAGTATTGTGTTCTTATTGTATTTATATTTAAATTATGAATTAACATAATTTTTTGTTAACATACATTTAAATATGTGTGTGGCGGATTAAAATAAATGGTACGGTGTATCGCAAAAAACTTTTTTTCTTTTATCATTACCTAGCGACATTTACTAAAAAAAAACTATTTAGGTTTGTGAAATGAAGTAATATACATTTATTGTTGCAGAAACACTCCACACAAAAGCATAAATGCGATGTTATATTAACTGTTACAGAAACAGAACGCTTTAGGTTTGTGAAACCAAATGATACATATCGTTGCAGAAACATTCTAAACAAAAGCATAAATGAACTCTAATATTCACTTTTACAGAAACATTGAGAAAAGCGGAACATCATCTGTCCGTTAAAAAACATAACAATCATTCAAAGACCTCCATAGAATTATAGAAATATATAATGTTTATTGCTTAGAAACTTTAGGTTTTATCAAAATTAGGACTGTGCTGGTTCCCGAATAACGGCAAAAAACACAGGAAATTGGTTGTTTCCGAAACTTGAGCGGGGGTGAGGCGGGAATTACAATAATGGTTGGTATCAATGTCACATTTGTTTTTATATTTCAAGGATAATCTTATTAATTCATTAAATTTAAATTTACCTTATCTACCGTTAAGTATAGGGATTCCTAAAAAATTAAGTCGCTTTTATATTTAAACTACTTTACAACGCATGAGAATTGACCAGCCACGCTGGCCTCAGTTGGGAAATGTTTTCTTATTCTTATTAACAAGACTGTGGCTCAATTTTATTAATTCAGATTAGTTTGAATAACTTGATGTTTTGTGTGTAAGTAGTTAATAAATTCATGCCATGAGTTTTTATTTAAGAACTTTATTAGTTTATTCTAAAATCTATTTTTAAATTTCATTTATAGCTATACCAAAAATGCTTGATCAAAAATACACATTCATAATAGTTGCCTTAGGGCGAATTAAAATAAACTACCTCACATAAAAACCTTACTCAAAACTTGCTAGACAAAATATTTTACTTTTAATTTGGAAGACTTACGATTAATTTTTTTTTCTAATGTTTATTAATATAATGTATTCATCAATATTATCACACATATTTGAAAATTATCTAATCTGTCACATTGTACCGGTACTGCTGTCTATTATGTTTAGTGTATTTTGCTATATATTTTTTTGTTTTGATTTTGTTTTACTTTTATTTCATGTGAAAATATTCATTATGTCTTTTAAACCTTTTAAAATTTAAACCCATGTAAAATTTCAATTATTATAAATCCATAGTCTCATTGGATCATCTTTGGATCATGTAATTAATTATCAAATAATAATAAAATAGATTTTCTATATATATTTTCTGTAAAACTTTTTTAAAAGATTATAGAATATATAGTTATTGTTAAGCTCTATAATTGTAACCGAATCGGAGCTTTTGACCCTTTTCCTGACCCAATTTTTGTGACATCTACCACTACATTTAACTTGGTTGTTGAAACTAGAAAATTCGATCCCTTTCTGATAAATTTGCCATGAAATTCTAATTTTATCATATTTTTTTATTGGAATGAATGGGAAGGTTAAGCTTAAGACTAAAATTATAAATCTGAAAAATAAATAAAGTTAAGCCTGAACTGGAATTTTATTAAATTTCTTTTCCCGTTTCCTGTCCCGTTCCCGTGGAAATATTTTATTATTATTATTATTATTTAGCACCGCATCTTACTACCCGTTCGGGTTTTACACTTTAAGTACTAATTACGCTAATGAATTAGGAATCGGGTAGGTTGAATTAGAGGAAGTGAACCCGCATTTGCGTGGAGGGAGAGTGAAATACCATTTAGGAAAAACCTTCCCCGGTTCACCCGACCGAGATTCGAACCTCGATCTCCCCATCCTCAGCAGTCGAGTTCAACACGATTAGCGCGTTAACCAACTACATCACCGAGGCGGGTGTGGAAATTGTTTTTTTTTTGCATTGAGATTTCTATAAGATAATATGTCATTCCCAAACAGGCCCTATCAAAATACATTCCAAATAAAATGTGTTTATTTTGGCCATTTCTATTTCGTACTGTAGAAAATATGATCAAAATTGAAAATTTATTCTTATGTAAAGTAGGAAAATTAAAGTTGTAATTTTGTTTATAATGTTAAACACTGCCCAGATATGAAATGTTATCAAAGTAGAGCATATTTTGAGAACATATTTTTTTCTTATCCTTTTGCCCTTCAGTACGAGCTACACCCAATTTTTAGGGCTAGACATCTAGTTTTAAAAAAATCTTCGTAGTAACCTAATGAAATCCCTGGATGGCAAATTTTAGCCTGATCGGTAAAATGTTTTTTGGCTCCAGCCCAAGATACAGACAGACAGCACCACGAAAACCCTTTTTTCGGTTTCATGGGGTAATGAAACGTCGACAATATCAAAATTTCGGGTTAGATTTTGTTTGATTATCATAATATTTCTTTCTCAGAGGGGTCGAGTGAGAGAAGAAAAATCCCTAGATTTAATCAAATGCTATTACATGGCATGGGATGTGTTTTCGCAGCTCTCACTTTTGACCGGTGGTGTAAATTTTGACATTTGAAAGTCAGGGTCGTAATCATAAATGTATTCTAAGATTGGGGGGTGAGGGTTGTGGGCGGGGGTTAGAAGAGTTCTCTGTGGGGCGAATATTGGGGGAGTCTCTCGACAGACGATGGCAAGTAACTCTTTTAATATTACATTTCTCTTGATATTAGATATAATTTATTAATAACATAGGAATCCAATAAGTTACTACCATAACTATTGAAGAGGTACACAGAAATACATTATTGATCATACTTTCTTGAGAATGGATGAGGGTAGGGGCTAGCGAGGTAGTATGCTGAAATTCAAAAACACTCAAAATTTCTCCCCCTTGGTAGATAAAACAAAATATAGAGAACATGAAATATATCATACCTCCCGACCAAAAAAATAGTGCAATCCAGTTCACTTACACAGTACGTCATTAAAATCATACTACACATGTCTTATTCATCATATATAATGGGATTCTCGTAGGAAGAACAGTTTAAAAAAAATACAAAAAAATAAAATCTAGGGTCAAAATTTATAATATTTCACTTAATTATTAATGTTATTTTATAGGTATTGAGAATATCTATCTAACGTTGAAGATGTAAACCACATTAAATGAAGTATGACTATATGAAAGTAGTTTTACTTGCGTTAGTGATTGTACTTTATAGTTCTTCCTACCAGAATCTTATTTATCTATCTATCTATGTCACATACACACATATATTTGTGTGTGTGGCATGCATATAAATATTTGTTGTGAATATATATTAAATATGACATGTGTGTATGTGTTTAATAAATATAAAGGCATGTATCCTTCCTTTATCCTGAATGGTAGCAAGCCTTGCGCTATTACGATAATAATAATTAATAATACTTAGCAACCGCTTATTACTACCCATTCGGGTTGTATGCCTATGTACTAATCACGCTAATGGTTTTAGGGATTAGGAAAGTTAGAGAAAGTGCACCCGCTTTTGCGTGAATGCAGGGTGGAAAAGCATTCAGGAAAAACCACTCCCAGTTCACCCAAGTGAGATTCAAACCTTGATCTCCCCGTTCTCGGCAGTCTATCTCAACATGAAACTAGCGCGTTAGCCAAGTACGTCACCGAGGCAGATCATTGCACTATGGTGCCGCTCATAAGTTAAGGTACGTCAAGGTATGACTGCTACCTTACAAGGTAAACAAAGCGTTCCTCGATGTGCCAGTGCTCGATTTTAATGACTTAATTGAACTATTTATTATACATTATAAAACTGCGAAGAACGTCATTTAATAAACGTATAAACCGAATGGGTATTAAAACGTGGTACTAAAAAAAAACCTTCTCTTAAGATTAATTTAGATTACCAACGTAATAGAATAAGGTTGCGAGGAACGCAATTTTGCTTTCCGTGGTTTTAGAACCAATGAAATTGGATTCGCCGACTGATTAAGGGATAATGAATTACAAAGATTTTATTAATGGAGGGTAAGAACAAAATAATCCCCGACTGGACTACATTTTAAAATAAAAGTCTTCGCTAAATCTATATTCGCAAGGTATTCTAAGTTGATTTAAGTTTTCTTATTTCTACAACTGATTACTAATCATTTAAATAATACCAGGCACAATTATAAACCCCTATATATGTTTTTTTTATTGTGGTCGGGAATTATTTTATTGATTAGTAATCCATAGTAGAAATAGGATAACATTAACCAATGTTTAATGAAGATTTTTATTTTAAAATTTAGTACAGTCAGGGGATTATTGTTGAGTGTAATCAGAAAATTGGATCTAAGTAATATTCGGTAAACCGTACCTGTAGGCAAGCGAATAAAAGCTTCAGTTTTGTCTGGCTTGTTGTTGACGGAGAAGTCGGGGTTCTAATCCCAGTCAAATGTAGTGACGGTGTTTTTATTTTGAATGGTTCCTAACGCTTTCTCTACTTCAATTCGGGTACATTTCCTTTGGATTATTTCTTTCTTATCCTGGCTAACCCGGGTGGGTGGTAATACGTGGTGCACCCCACTTAATCCCCTCACCTCTAAATAAATAAATAAGAAAGTCGATACCCGCTTCGGTGGCTGCATGGTCCTAACGCACTACTCTCGTGTTGGACTAGACTGCCAAAGACGGGGAGATAGAGGTTAGATTATGGTCGGGTGCACTGAGGGTGTTTTTCATAAATGGTCTTCTAATCTCCTTCCACGCAATTGTGGGTGCACTTCCTCTCAATTTGCCCCCCTAGGCCATTATTTTAGCTAGTACATAAGTATATAATTCGAACGGGTAGTAAGACGCGGTGCTAAAAAAGAAAAAAATTGATATTCAAAAAAAGTTATTTTATATATGCATGTAAGCCATTTATAAAATATGTCCAAGTTCTGGATGTGGGTAAGATCGATAAGTAATTGAGCCTTAAAGAATCGTCTTGGATGGTTCGAGTATTGGTTCGGTTCTATATTTATTAGTCTTGACTTGATTCTAAAACACGGTAGGTAAGAATGAGTATACAGGCTGTCTCAAGGGCTTAGTTTCCCAACTGTGCTAATTAGAAAAGTTATTTAAATGAGAACATAACTTTGCTCGTTAATATTAAACTATTCACTGTCCAGCAAGTTATTTGAGATAATACTTGTGTTAACAGTTTCCTTTAACTAACAAGCATCAGGTAACAAACGTGCCAAAAAAAAGTTTCCCTTATTTCATTCGATAAAGAAATGTCACTGCACAGTTTTAACAAGTGTATAATTTATAACTAAGCTATAAATAATCTCAAATCATAACAGTTGACGGGTTGTAAGGGTTCAAAATTGTTATTGTATGCTTTTCATGTACGATATTATTGTTAAATTTTATTTATTTAATATTCTTTCTGGACCGACTGATTTTATCAGCACACGGGTATTTCTATGAGAAAGAGAGAGAGAGGGAGAGCAAAAGGGCTACCATTTTTGACGGAAAGATATTTTTTCATACCTTCCAGTGCTCTTTTACATACCACAATCTACATGGGACCGATGGTTTTACTTCCCCTCCGAAGGAAGTTGTGCTACGGATTTTTATTGATCAACAAAAATCCGTTGAGCTCGTGGATTTGAACCAATGAACGGTGTTGAGACAAGCACTTTACACCAAGACCACTTATCGGCCGATAGAGGGTGTCATGGGGTCAGAACAATAGGCCCTTCAGCCGTTAGTCTCAGTTTTCTAGACCGTCAAAGAAAATTATCTTCAATAAATAAAGGTGACCTGGTGGTCTAGGGTTAAGGTGTCAGACTTCTGTGCTGAGAGTCCGGGGTTCAATCCTCGGTCCCAGCACAAATTTATCTGATTACCAAACCCTTCCTTCACCTCTGACAATACATCTTGTGAATGTGGGGAATGCCAGGCCTCCATTGTGTTTCGGATCTCACGTTAAACTGCGGGTAGTAAGACGTGGTGCTAATAATAATAATAATAATAATAATAATAATAATCCAATATACAAAGTTTAAAGTGAAAAAATTACATAATATTTAATGAGGCATAAATACGGTTATATTTATGCCTCAATAATTTGATTTGATTTCATTTTTTAATATATAATTATGGTTAGAATTATTTTTTTAAACTTAACTCTACTTGTTAATTTAAAATTAATGTGTCCAAATTGATCATTGCAAAAAAAAAAAAAAAATAATAAAAGCTTAAATTTAAAATGTATATTTAATAAAATGTCTTGTTTTACTGTACCGACTAGCAGAACATAATATGCCCGGCCAGGGAAGAGGGTCAGATCATCCCAATTAATGACACACCCAGATAAAGCGGACGCTGGCTTCCTTGCCTGGTCGGTGTCGCTGGAATGGGCTGAGACATTGATACTTTCTATCTTTTCCAAAATAGCTCCTCTACCCACTGTTGTGTTAAATTCACTGCCAAGAAGTTATAGCTTCAGGTAACCATAGTAATTATTAATGTTGAATGACCTTGACTGTGTTATTATTAGCACCACGTCTTACTACCCGTCCGGGTTATACGCGCTTACGCTTATGTGTAATGGTAGAGTGATTGTGAGATGAAATGGAGGACCTACAGTTTAACGTGGGATCCAGATTATTTTTATAGGGGAGGTCAATATTATAAATAACATAGTTACTTACAATGTTATCCTTCTATTTAAAGCCATTTAATAGTTTATCATTCATATTTGATCTTATGTATGTTTTAAACCGTGGTCATCCTCTCCAATTTATTAAAATCAGTTAGTTCCTAATTATTATTTGAAGTGGCCCTCCTTCAACAATTTTTTGAATAAGATTCACTCTAGAAGCTATAAGTAATCTTTGCCTTGATTTTTTTTATTAGATTATTTTATAAGCCATTTAAAGTGTTCTTCACCCAGTAATTTTTGAAATTTGGATGGCCCCCGAAGCTATTTGGAGTTAGTCTCACCTTAATGTCTTAAGATGATTATATACCTCTAGAAGATAATTTTTGAAGTGGTCTTCCACCGACAAACTTTTTAAAATGGAACTATTTCATAAAATAGGCTGTTTGGGGTGGTCCTCACCTGAAAATTCTTCAAAATGACATGCATCTAGAAGCTATTGGGAGTGGTCCTTCCCTAGACATTTTTGAAATTTGGATGACCTTGTAAGCTATTTATAGCTTTCCTCCCCTAACTTTTTCTGCCAGTTAGATGCTTCTAGTCTGGTTGTTATTTAAAGCGGTCCTCGCTGGAAAATTTTTCACAATAAAATGCAATAGAAGTCATTTGGAGTTTGATTTAAGGCCATCTTTCAGCTTCATATTCAATAATATCAGAGGATTTGAAATATATCTAGTGGTAGGTGATTTATTCCAGGGAGGGGCAAATTAATTTTAGGGGTGCAGAGCCCCCCACAGTTCCACCGCTCCTGCTGTCCATACATAATATATATCCGGAATTCGTGGATGAACTGCTCTCAGGCGATTATTAATCTTCTTTGATGTGTAGTAATCTACCGTCTCTATGCGGAAGAATGTTCGTTCTCGCTATGCACGACAAATATTCATACATGAAAACGATTATTTTTTCCGCATTTGCGTGAGTCATATCGAACATTGAATAAACGTGGATGAATAACGCACGTGTGGACCCAGCTTAAGAGTTGTCTGCGCGTAAAAAAGATTAAAAATGGTATAAAATGTATCTGTGTTGTATTTTATTTCTAAAATTTGAACTTATTTTTTGTTTTTGTATTAATTTGATAACTTTAACAGGGGGATCAACTGACCCTTTGACCCCCCTTGAATTCGTGCCTGATCCAAACCACGGCAGAGGCCTGGCATTCCACATATTCACAAAGCTTGAGCCAATGCCAGAGGTGAGGAAAGAGTTTGGCAATCAAATAAATTAGTTTGAACCCCGGAACCCTAACCCATAAGTCTGAAAGCTCACCCCTAGGCTACCAAGTCCCCAAATTTCTTTATATTAATAGGATTATTTTGAAAGTACTTCTTTCTTGAGATTATTTAAGTAAATAATATGTTTCAGAGCGGAAATTTTGTTCTTTTAAGTTAAAGTGACGGATCATTGAAACCATATATTTAAATTAAACTATAAACTCTATTCATTTAACCTTTGTTTTTGCATGTTATTTATATCCAAGCTAAATTTATTAAGATATGGATGGACATCTCAAGGTTTTGCAAATCTCTCCTCCAAGTACTACCTTTGAATGTATATATATACTACTAGTATACGTGTATCTAAAACATTGCATCAAACTTTGGCAGGCTATTCCTTGGGTGAAAATAGAATAATTCACATCAGCAACCTAGGATACATCTTGAATATTAAGGGTGACTCAGAGACCAGTGTAAATGCCTGCCAGGTAGGCAACCAGTATAGCTGTTGCGTAGCCACCACGCTCTCCTTACCTTAATCCGTTAGACTTCTTTCTGTGGGTCTTTTTCAAAGCCTTGGTGTACGAGACAGCCATTGAATCCAAGGAAGACCTGTTAGCCAGACTAGGTGCTGCATGTGATAAGGTTCAAGAAACACCACGTGTTTTCGATAGATTACGCCAGTCATTAATACGCCACCTCAATTATTGCAATGACGTTAGGGGCCACTATTTTGAACACTTGCTATGAATCTGCTTTTGAAGCTAGGAATTAAAACATACAAGAGATACGATTAGTATTACTTAATTTAGCTTTCAATACTCCAGTGAGTGTAATGATTAAAATCCCACCCAAGTGTGAACTGTGTAAGCATAACTTACTAATGTGATAAATAGCAACACATCGGAGCTTATGAAGAAGGAAAAGTATCTGAGTCTCTCCATCATTACACACAAACCAGCCTTGTTTACCAAATTTACGTGATACATAGTCCACGTGCCGGTAAAAATAGTTAAACGACTGCAGTGCGAAGTAACACTGCGATTCTGGTTGCCTACCTGGCAGGCATTTACACTGGTCTCTGAGCTCAAACTTGTGTGATTATCTCAAAAACGGAAAAAGCTAGACAGTTTCTCCAAGGCACCTTTTTTTGTTAATTTAAATCCTTGTTTTGTAATATTAAGTCAAAATTAGTAATAATTACTCTGACACGTTTTATTGCAGAAAAAAGTGTTACAACCCCCCCTTTTTTACATGATGGGGGTGGGTTACGGTAACAGCACATTTAGTTTATTAATGATCAAGGTTTCAATAAGTGATATACAAAGATTCGTTGTAATACCTTAATCAGTTTTCATAATATTTCACACAATAGTCGTTTTTAGCTCTATGTTTAGGGGTGTATACCACCCTTAATATTCAAGATGTACCCTAGGTTGCTGATGTGAATTATTCTATTTTCACCCAAGGAATAGCCTGCCAAAGTTTGATGCAATGTTTTAGATACACGTTGTATATACATTCAACGGTAGTACTATGCATTATCACCTAAGTAAAGGTGCGGTAATGTAGCTATGGCTGTTACCATACCGACCCCTTTAAACACTTCTATACTACCCCCCTTTCAGTGTGTCCTTACAGACCACAGTTAATCATCTAATCCTTTCAACTTTGTTGCTTGCTACACAAAAAAGGACAAGGGCTCGAATCCCTGTAAAAGTACAATTTTTCTTAGTTACCTTAGGAAATCATTATTTACAATCAATCGTGACATTTTTATTTAATTCATATATTACTGTAGGAATATATAAAAATATATTTAAAAAAAATATAGCCATTTATTTTAATTTTTTCAGTTCCATAGTTTTTACAGTCGCTACTTGCGCAAACTATTTAAATACATGGTATAAGGACGTTAGAATTAAGATAAGTGCACCACAATTTGTTTGTACAGAAGATAGAAAAAACAAAGTGAAAACTACATTTTGTTCTAAATGATAGGATATTAAAAAAAATGGGAAATTTCTTTAAAAAATGTAATGAGTCAGAAAAAGATGGCCAAAGAAAAAAATGTTATTTTCAATTAAATAGAATGTACACACTGTACGCCTACTTTACTTTACAAATAAGCCGCACTGTTAACTTTTTCTAAACTCCATACTAACACGAACATTTTATTCTATGATTTAAAAAAAATCTGAATTGAATTAAACTCGATAAACCACGTTTCCATTTAAAACCATTAATTTATCACTTTAATATGTTTATAAACCATCTAGAACTAAGTTTTTATTTTATGTTTCATTCAGAACACAGGTTTTAACAGCTTAATCTGATTGGGTAGAGTTGAGGAAGGTAGCTAAGAGGAAGTGAACCCACATTTGCGTTGAGTGAGTATGGGAAAACCTAAGTGATATATCATTTGTGGAAAACCGTTAAATGTATATATATATATTTAACGGGAAAACCATCTGCAGTTCACGCATACGAGATTATAACCTCGACCTCCCCATCAAAGCCGAACAAACCAAAGGCAAGCAACGGTTAGAACACCGCTGTGGTTAATTAAGCTTTGTAAACAAATATTTGTTATCTCTCGACACCTCGGAGCGAGAATATTTTGATCATCCAAAATTCGAAATCAAGATTTTGATAAATGTCGACGTTTCATGACCCTCTGGAAGAAAAAAACGTTTTCTCAATGCCGTCTCTGGCTGTACCTTGGCTTGGGCTAGACCCAAAACCATTTTACAGATTGGGCTAAAACTTTTTATCTGGGATTTTCATGAGCTCTCCCCAAGGGGTTTTCGTAATTACCGTATATATCTAACCCTAAATTTAAGGTTAGTTTACTGAAGGGCAAAAAGAGAATACATTTATTTTCTCGAAATTAGCTCTAACGATTTTGATTAAATTTTATATATAAACACTGTTTATCATTATAAGCACGATGGCAATTTTAATTTCCTCATGAACATGACTTTGAGGGTACTATACATAGGGGAGATTTTCAAATTTTTATAATTTTTCCGTAACTATTTGAGATATGTAATCACTTATCATTGTAAAGTTGTAATATTATTAAAGATAAAATCTTTTATTTGATTTTTTTAAAAACAAATCATTTCTAAGATATAAACAAATATATATACTTTTTAATACAGGCCTTTGAAAAATAATTTGATTCTTATGCTCTTTGGTTAACAAAGATGTTTCTCTTTTCACAATTTTTGAGAACAGTGCTCCTAGCTCTTAATGCCATATAATAAGTAGCAGTGTATATTATTTCATTTATGATCTTTGGTGTAGTGTTTCTACAACAATGTGTATACCTATTATTTCGTTTCACATATCTTACGAGTTTTTAGTAAATTTCTATTTCGAGATTAAAGCGAGAGAATGTCTATGGGGTGCACCGTACCATTTCTTTTTTATTACAAAAATACATAATTGCCTTTACCTCTATGATTTGTGGACCTATAATTTCTAATACACTATTATTATTATTATTATTATTATTATTTTTGGAGTTTACCGAAGTATCTACTTAAGTAAAATCATTAAGATTCCTTTACTCATTTTAATATGTACAACAATACCCATAATTTCTAAACCCTTTTTTAACAACGTGTATATACGTGTGTGTATGTGAGTGTAATTTCTTTTAAAATAAAGAAGTCTTAAATCAAAATAATTTGATGACAATTTTCAGGTGGAAAAAATAATAGCTTTGACACACATGGCCTGCTACCCTAAATTAAAATTCTGTATGCGCCCCTGAATGTTAATATCTTCAAAATTAATCCTGCTGTAAGTACGAAAAGGTCTTGTTTGTCTATAAAACACGAATAAAGCTATTTATAAAAATCCTTTAAAAATTGATTTATAACCGCGTCTTACTACCCGTTGGG
The DNA here is from genome assembly GCA_039000515.1 of Timema cristinae. NCBI lineage: Eukaryota > Metazoa > Arthropoda > Insecta > Phasmatodea > Timematidae > Timema > Timema cristinae. The sequence goes on from JBCFYV010011172.1 coordinate 25,419,191, forward strand.
GTTATACGCTTAAATACTAATTACGCTAATGGGTTAGGGATTGGGAAGGTTGAATTTAGAGGAAGTAAACTCACATTTACGAGGAGGGAGAGTGGAAAACATGTTTGGAAGGGCAGACCCGAATTGCGCCAGTTATTAAGGGATTAAAAACTGTTTACTAATCCCGGACCCGAATTGCGCCAAGTCAAGTTCAGGTAGTCGGTGAGGGAGGTGGGGGGATTATAAAAACTAAGACCATCGCAAACAAGCTCTCTCCCCTTCATGTCTTTCCTCCCCTTAGTAAAGGAATGTAAAAACGCCCTAAGTGCCCCCAACAAGACTTGTAACAGTAGTATTGACATCCGTCTGTACAATACTTATTAATTGTATTGACAACAGTGACTGTCCCGGTGTATTTTTTAAAAAAAATCGGGTTTTGTGTGAACTGTGATAATATTAGCGAGAGTTATTGTTATGGAAAGGATGTATAGTGAAAAAGGGAAAAAGGGAAAGTTCTGATTGTCTATTATAATTAGGTATACGTATCGACAGGTGAATCAATTAAAGTTGACGAGGGAAGAGAGGTGGAGATGCACTAAAAAGGAGTGCAAGGCTAAAATATTTACTTTTGATGGTGGAAACATTTTCTCGCGGACTGAAAACGAACACAACCACGAACCACTACTAGATCAAGAGTTGAACAGAAGATCCATTAGCATCGCAGTTAAGAGGAAAGCTGATGAGATTGAAGTAAGGCCTTCAAAGTTAATCCACACAGAGTTACAGACACAGAAAAAAAACTATAAAAACATTGACCCGCAAGGACATTAAATGTATCAGGAATAACATCAACTACACTAAACAAAAAACACTGCCAAAGTTGCCTAAATCTTCCGAAGAAATTCAATTTGCCATAGATTCAATTGAAATAAAAACTATACAAGACGAAAACTTTTTGTTGAGAAACGAAAATGAGAAGGGTATCGTGACATTTTCTTGTGACTCGAATCTTGAGTATTGTGTCAGAATGAAATTGTGTTAATGGATGGAACCTTTGAATACGCACCGAAACATTTTCTTCAGCTTTTTACTGTACATGGGTATTTCGAGGGGTTATACATACCTCTAGTCTTTTGCCCACTTAAAAACAAGAAAAAGCAGAGCTACATTGACGCTATGAGAATCCTAAAGGACAGTTGTGAGAAGAGACAACTTCACCTTCAACCTTTATACAATGACACTATGAGAATCCTAAAGGACGCGTGCGAGAAGAGACAATTTCACCTCCAACCTTTATACATTGTGATTGATTTCGAGCAAGCGATTCACGAGTGCATCGTGTCGACTTTTCCACAAACCAGGATAGTAGGCTGTCGATTTCATTTAGTGCAAGCATGGTAAGCAAAAAATTTTATTTTACAACTTTACATAAATAATGTTATAAGTTTGTGACTTGATTATTATATTTTTCACTCTTGAAGATTTTTTAGAACTGCGTTTTTCTACCTGTTCGAGTTATAGGCCTCCTTATGTACTAATTATGCTAATAGGCTTTGGTATGAGATAGGTAGAATGCAGAGAAAGTGAATCCGAATTTGCATGTAGTGAGAGTGGAAAATCATTTAGGAAAAACCACCTTCAGTTCACTTGACCAGGATTCGATCCCCAACCTCCCAATCATCGGCTTGAATTTTTTTATTCAAAGTGTATATCTGGAGAGTTTTTTCTAAATGATGAATAGAACTGTATAATCTATCTTCAGAAAATAATTGAACTATGGGCAGTTTACTAATGATTAATTTGAAATAATTTAAAATTTCTCAAAACTATCTTTAACAATTTTGATTTAAACATAGGCTACATTTTGGGTGTATTTAAGATGACAATTAATACTGTTTATTTGGTTTAGGGGGCAAAGTTCTTTTAAGGGTCGTAGATGACTAGTTTTCAAAAACTCAAATTATTTTGAACATATTTTTAACGATTTTTTTTAAATCGGCGTGCATTTATAATGAATAATAACATTGTGGGGCCTACTTAGTTTTGGGTAAAACAAACTATTTCAAGGATAGTTTTTTTACCCCCTCGGGTGGCCGGACGGTCTAAGGTGCAACTCTCGCACTAGCCTGGCCCTCGAGACCGGGAGATTGGGGTTAGAACCCAGCCGGGTGCACTGAGGTGGTTTGATCCTAATTGGTTTCCCCACTTTCTATCCACGCAAATGCGGACGCACTTCCTATAAATTCAACCTTCCCAATCCCTAACCCATTAGAGTAATTAGTACATAGGCTATACCCGAACGGGCAGTAAGACGTGGTGCTAAAAAAAAAAGGATAGTTTTTGGTGACTAGTTTTCAAAAACCATTAGCAACTTGTGCGCCTAGTAAAATAAAACAAACATATGGTAGACAAATTTAAAACACTCAAATTAAAAATATTAGCCAGATAAAATGATTTATTATTTGGTTTTAACACAGAGAGCCATATAAGTGTAATTATCAAATCGTCGAATAATATTATCTCAGCTGACCCATTAATTAAAAAGTTAATATAAGCTATGATAAAGTATCTGCGATTCTGTCGTAGGCCTACTTTTTATTTGTTATTCTTGGCCATTTTAAACATATGCCAGCCAAAAAAGTGAAATGTTTTCCTGTCTGTGTGGGTGTCATCACATTCTTGTACATATGATTACGGCCACATTTTTTTTTTTAGCTACGGTCAATGATAGGCTATTTTGTAAAATATATTTATGATCTGTATTAAATCAGACTATGATTCAAAGAATGCTACGTTCCTATTTTCTTTCCTGCTTCCTTTTAATATTTTTATCACTAACATCCACTATGATTCCTTTTAGGTGGAGAAAGATTCAAAATCTCGGTTTGGCTGCCACGTACAAAGACGAAAACTCGGATGGAGGAAAATGGCTCCACTACTGTTTTGGGCTCACTTACTTGAGGACCGAAGAAGTAGAAGATGCTTTCTGCGATCTGATCTGCATCCAACCAGCTGATACAAAACTGACGAGCTTCGCAGATTACCTAACTGAAACATATATAGATGAGATGGAGCAAGCGACATTCCCACCGCGCATTTGGGCAGCTGACTCATCGGACTTATGGAGGACAACAATTGCGCGCGAGAGCTTTCATTCTAGATTTAATTCATCATGTGCTTCTCCACACCCAAACATTTTTGTCTTCGTACAAAATTTAAAATCGGTCCAAACTAACACGTACATTCAAATCAACAGTGTAAGAGAAGGTAATGTGCAAAAGACAGATAATAAGTCTAAGTTGAAACAATCATTCATTGAAAATAAACTTAAACAGTTTAGGAATGGAGAAATAGACAGATTAAACTTAGTGAAGTGTGTGTCCTTCCAAAACTCCTTTGTATGACTGGTTTATATTATGTTTGTTATAATATTATTTAGCATACATATAGCTATTATTGACAATGTTTTAAAAACGAAAATTTCACTTTGATATAATATTGTTTGATTTATATTTTTTGACTTGTGTCCTTCTTACTGCCAGACATAGCATTAATATTTGTTTATGTTCAGAGTTGGCGCAATTCGGGTCCTGTCTTGGGAAGGGGGGTATTGGCGCAATTCGGGTCCGGTCTGGGGGGGCACTTTTAAGCTCTTGGCGCAATTCGGGTCCGAGCTAAGAGAATTGGCGCAATTCGGGCGAGCCCGTTTGGAATCCATACCCAGGTCACCCGACCGAGAGTCGAACTTTGATCTCTCCGTCCCCGGCAGTCTAGCTATACAAGGGAATAATGTGTTAGCTAACCACGCCAACAAGGTGGGTGTAAACATTTTCACCTCTTCTTACAAAACCAATGTTATACAAATAGGTTTTATATAATCAAGGAAACACTTTATGCAAATTATTTATAAGCTAAACAGAATCAAGCTTACTCTATATAAAAAAAGCTTTTAACATAGGTATATAATGCAATTACATCACAAGGAACATTTTCAATAACTCAGGTTTGGAGGTAATAGTAGTATTAAAGTGAAAGACATTTAGTGTCAAGTCAAGGGTTTTACTTGATCAGGATATAAATTGGGTGAGGGAAGGGGGAGTATCTGGGCCTACAGAAAAAGATGGAAAGATAGATAATGCCAAAAGGGTTTGGAGAGGAGAGGGAAAGGGGGTTCGGATAACAGACCCATCTGCCAGGAAACGGCTGAACTTTTTCAACAGTTCAGAAATGATTTAATTTTAAAATACCAAATTTGGTTTAAATCACTGTATTATAAATATTCATCGAGTATGATAGAACATTATCTCATTCTCTATAACAATATGATAACTTCTTCCGGTATTTAATGTTTAATTTAAATTTAATCAAAATTACGTCTTATTGTAACAAAGTATACATTAACTTGTAACTTTTTTTATTAATATAGTTTATATTAAATTTACTAGTTAATAAAAAAGCGTATGTTGTTATTATGTATAGTTTTTGAAAAAAAAAGGCTGTACAATTTTATCGTTCTTATATAGTAGGTATCCATCCGAATCTTAACTATTCGTGTTTTATATAAAAAAATATTTACTTTTTAAAAGGTTGTGATATGTGGTTTGACTTTGTTTGTTTTGTTTTTGGCGGGCATCGTTTGTGATTGAAATGAAATATTTTATGATTTAGCGGTATTTTCAAGAAAATCATTGACTTAATGCGTTCACTAATAGCTAATTTTATTTAACATACCTTTTTAATTCGTAATCAAATTATAATGATAAAACCTACCTCTGTGGCACGCTAGTTTCATGTTGAGCTAGACTGCCGAGAACAGGAAGATCAAGGTTCGAAACTCGGTCGAGTGAACTGGGGGTGGTTTTTCCACTCTCCATCCACGTAAATGTTGGTTCACTTCCTTTATATTCAACCTGCCCAATTCCCAATCCATTAGCGTAATTTAATACTTAAGCGTATAACCCAAACGGGTAGTAAGACGCTGTGCTAAGTAATATTATAATGATACAGAGAGAATTGCCTCACATGACTTTTTACAAACAATTCAGTTAAATTAATTCGAATTGACAAAGCAATTGCTTTATCAATATTCACAAATGGCATCAGAAACCCACGTAGTTTGGGGGTGTAAATTGGTTTTAAAAAAGCAAACTCATATTTAGAATATTTATACAAGAAACAACATTAGCAAAGGAAAAAAAACAATTACATGAGATTAATCAACTACTTTCTGACCCCTTCTGTGGCCAAATGGTCTAAGGTGTCACTCCCGTGTTAGATTGGTCTGCTGATGACGGGGAGATCGGGGCTCAAATCTTGGTCGTGTTTACTGAGGGTGGTTTTTCCTATATTGTTTTCCATTCTCCTTCCATAGCAATAGGGGTAGATGACCTCTAAACGGCGTCCTTCCTCATGCATACATCATTAGAGTAATTATAATATATGTGTATAACCTGAACACAGCTATTCTCTGTGGCTGAGGGGACAGGGAGACGAAATATATCTCTTCATCTTCATTTAATCCTTGGGACAAGCATATTTAAAAAAAAGTTTTTTGGTGTAGCTCCATTTTACTGTACATTTATTTAACACATTCTTGTATCTATGGTTTAGGTACTTCGAATGAATTAAGGTTGCCGTCTTGGGTTGAGTTTGTATACTCCTAATTAAAAAAATAAGGTGATGGGATTGACAAATTTAATTATTGCGTCTACCACAGAGTTATTTACTTTTCTAAAATATATATTTATTTAAAAAATATTCCTGTACTCAGGATATTAAAAGTTTCAAACAATTCGTAAATAGCACCACAACAATATTATCTTAAATAATTATACACATAATACATGATTTTTATATTACAATAAAACTTAACAAGTAACATACTCAATACTACAATATCAAATATCTTTATAATACAATTATGAGGGTACATTTGCAGATATTAAAACAACAAACAATTCAATCCAATTGTAGAACCAGCTTTGAAATAAATAAGGGAAATGGAGAATACTGTAATAATTAATAACTCTGATAATTTAATTCACCTTGGCGTTCTGCTTCGCTTACCTCATAACTACTATTTGTGATAAAAAAAAAAGGTGGTGGAGTAGGGTTTCGGAAAGGACGTGGAACAGAAACAGAAACAGGAATAGCCTTGACCGACACCGGAGTTAATATACCACTCGCGAGAAAGCCACATGGGAACTCGGAGGTTAACTCATTCAGCGGCTGACACGTTTCTCTTTAGTTAAAGGGGACGTGAGAAAATGTAAACAATTTGGCAGTTTATATAACAAAACATTTATTTGTCCAAATTAAATAAAATACTGCTCCAGTAGCATAATTTGGTTTTATTTTCTCCGCGTGGTGATATCAACAGTTGTTGAATATCTGTCAAGGGTATCCTGGAATGTAATGACAACTTTTTTTATCTTCATTTAAAAAGTTTCACATCTAATGTGGCTATGTTCATGACAGATATTCAACAACTGTTGATATCATCATGTGAATAAAATTAAACTTTATGTTCCTACTGGAGCAACATTTGATTTATTTTGATTAAAGAAATTGTTTGCTAAGGAACTGCAAAAAAAACACTGCCATTTTCTATCATCCCCTACATCCCCAACTTAATAAATCAAACCTTGGACTAAGGATACACGTGATAAGAATAATTATGATATTAATATAATAGAGACGATACACGGTACACAACGCGAGAAAAATTTGCATTGAATATTACATAAAACCGACCACCCGCTTCCAACATAGAGCTCACAGACTCGTTAAACTCAACCCCTCTCCCGTGGGACAGTCATGACAACCAAAAACGTCTAAACATCAAGTGCACTGACACGCCAAGAAATAGAGGGGGAGGGGGGGGGGGGTAGACGATGACAAACCTACCAACAACAAATAGATAAACCTTAAATGGTACATCCAAACAAGAAAACGATCACGTCCATTTATATACCAAGCAATTGAACAAAATGGATACAAACACCACAACTATATTTTTACTATTTCTTTAAATTTAATAGTAAAGAGGCCTTAAGTTGCATCATGCTTGTTTGTGATTATAAACGCATTTAAAGTTGCGCTTTTACAAATTACAGTTTATATCAACAGAATATTTACAAACTGACTTAAGGGGGGCCACTTCGGTAAACAAGAAATGGTCGCGCAGACGTTCATCTCTAACGTAATATTTAATTCTACGGTACGTTATTCAAAAAATATGGTTCACGAAAAAATAAGATCGAAAGATTTCAACGGAGATCTTTTTCCTTAACACCGTATATTATTGGTTTTATTAATACTTAAAAAATGTTTGAAAATGTATCATTAGCTCATTTTCAATTACTTTTAAATCATATTTATGAATCTATGAGACTAGTCTAGATGAAAAAAGACTCTATATACATTTAGCCTTTGCATAACAAATACAGTAATTTTTTGATAGGTTCACAACATAAAATTTCAAGATATTTTAAAACTAATAGCTAGATAAGAAGTTTCGTAGTTTACTTTCCTCTTTTTATTAGTGACATTACAAGGGAATGGTGAAAGAGAGTATAAGCTTAGACATAATAGAGAAGTAGTTCAAGACGACACATACCTTTGTATTTTAAGCCGTGTGGACTGACAGCGATTGATACTTTCTCGCTGAGGTGGCCGCCTTAAGGTGCGGCCGAAGGGAGCGCGAGTAAGTTTACAGTTTTTATAGAAATGAATTTTTTTGCCTAAATAATTCAAATATTTCTCCAGTAGCAACATAGAGGTTATATTTCTGTACATGCTAATATCAACAGATGAAATATATGTCAAGGGTGTCTTGGAATTTTGTCAAAACGTTTTCTCTTTATTTAAAAAGTTTTGACAGAATTCAAAGACACCTTTGACAGATATTCAAGATTTGTTTATATTAGCTAGTGCAGAAAGCTAAACTCTAAGTTGCTACTGGAGAAATATTTGATTTATTTTGGCCAAAAATATGTAATGCTATAAAAACTGTAAAATTACTCGTGCTCCCTTCGGCCGCACCTTAATAGGGGGAATTATGTCTTATACTACACACCCAGCAATGGTGCTTAGATGTTTAGTAATTGGATAACAGTACGAATACATACACATGATATTTTATATTTTAATATAATATATTAATATTATAACATAACATATAAAATAAATATGTATGTATTATATGTCTTGGATGGCACTCCCGGGATTCAAACATAGTTCTCCTCAGCCTATGTTCGACCACTCTAACCACTAAGCTACAGGGTTGACGGGCTATCTTTGGAATGTAATGCATTAAAATTAAGTCTTTAGAAACTGTGCAAGCAAAAGTAATTTTATAACTCATTTCTAGAGCTAAGATATGGATACATAATTTTTTGCGGGTGTTCCTAAGCCGGACAAAGAGAAATTTAACCCATTGTGTTTGATTTTTCAAATTTTTTGGCAATGTGTCACCGGAGAATTTGATTGAAACAACATGAAACGCAACATTAAAAAAAAAACATTCTACTAAGAAAATTAAAAATTAGATCTTCTATAATATTCATGATAATAATAAAATCATGATCAAAGTAAGAATTAATTATATTTAATAATAGAACGACTACTTAAATTAGGTTAATCTTATGTTTCAAAATAAACCATTTAATGAACGTTGTTATCCAATTAATTACATTAGAGGTATTATAAAATAAATCACAGAAGTTAGACCAACTACTGGATATAAAAAACTAGAGATTAAAGTAAAACTTTAATATATTGACATGTTTCGCTGCTATAGATGTTACACCATCTTAAAATCTTATCTATAATAATAAAAGGAAGTGTTTGTGTGTTTGTTTGTGTGCGATGCCCAGACAAATCTAAGCCACGCAGAGATCTGATATTTTAACATAGGTGGACGGAAGGGGATCCGAATGCACCTCGAAGCAGGATTCTTAGATTTTTAATGAACTTTTTAATTAGGCTATTTTTAACAACTCTTTGGAGAAAATATTGTTAATATGGTTTAGGATTACGTTTTAGAGATAGCTGTGATAAAAATATGCCGCATCCTTCTCAGAAAAAAAAATGTGTAGGAAATCGACCGTAATTCTAAGCCATTTTTGTGGGGGAGGGGGGTCAGAGGGGAGGGGTTAAATTATTATTCCACAATGGGTCACGGGCAACGCTGTGCAGGATTGATAGTTTATGATAAAGAAGATATTCTTTTAAATACAAATTATCAGAAAATTTGTGAAAATTTTGAGCTGTTAAATGTAAAAACTTTTTAATATCTCAAAGTTTTCTCAAACTTTTTGATAATATGTATTTAAAAGAATATCATCTTTATCATAAATAAGACCTGAAGATGGTGTAACATCTATATATAACGCCGAAACATGTTGTCATAGAAGAATATACTATAAAATAAGGAGAAGGGAATAAAACTAAAAATAAAGAAGATATAATTTTAAAACTTTAGTCACTTTGTGAACAGTTTTACTTTCGTTATGCGCACTGTACACGATGCACTATTCGTTAATAGTGATGCGTTATGCATTAATGTGAGCCCATCTTAAAAACCAATGTGTTTTATAAAATTAATTTCAGATTCAGATTATTTTAAAGGTTGCTTTAAAGGTGAGAATAATATAGTTTAATAATGGTAATATCATGTTAATAAAAATAAATAAATAAATCACATAAATTAATGTGGGAGTTTAAGGAATGCGAGTTAAGGGCGATCTTTTTTCAGTTTTTATAGCAACACTCTTTTATTTTTTTGGTCAAATAAAATTCAATGACCTTCCAGTAGAAACAGAGTTTAGTTTACTTCACATTGTGATATCAACAGTTGTTGAATATCTGACAAGAGTGTCCTTGAATAAAATAACCACTTTTTCTCAACGTCTAAAAATTTCTCACCTAATGCCGCTACGTTCATGACATATATTCATCAACTGTTGATATCACCATGTGAAGACAATTAGACTATATGTTTCTACTAGAGCAATACACACATGTTCTGGTATAAAAATTATAAAAAACACTGGCCTTTTATTGCTTCCCCCACACTCCCACCTTAGGGCAGTTATTTTGTGTGAAAGGGGTCGCTAGAAAATCCCATTTTCCTAGACCCCTTGAAGATTGTGCAGCTCTGCGGGTTTGTTCGGACTGACTACATTAATTTACACGACTTTCAATTATTATTACTTTCAATCGTGTTGTTCTAATCCGACCAGATCCGATTCAAACAAATGGAGGATTCTCTTTAGACTATTTCAAATATCACCAATGGCACACGGAAAACAAAATGCATCAGCTGGTCTTGTCTGGTTTCCCGATGAAGGGGAGGATAAGGTTCGAATCCCTGCTGGTTGATATGAGGGAGGTTTCCTACCAAACATATTCCAAATCTCTCTCCAAGCCAATGTAGGTGCTTCCGCTAAACTACATTACTCATCCATTAATACCCTTGAACAAGATACATTTTTATAGAAGAGTTGTGTTTTAAACAATTATTTAAAAAACTTATGCTATGTTAAAAAAAATTAAAATGTGCAGGCCCTAGTTTTTAATTTAAGATATTTGGCGTGCACTTTTTGAACCGAGTGTTTCTATCAGTACACGAGCTATAAACTAATTTAACTATAGAACATACACAAAACCCAGCCCCCAACCGTTAATTTATCACCGTGAAAGGTAAATCCTTATTTCACCAATAATACATTTTTCGGCCATGCCATGAATCGAACCTGGGACCTTCAGTAGACAAACACGCTACCGACTGGGCTAAGTTGTCGGACATAGGCCCTAGTTTATTTAATGTTTTGCCTTTCATAGTTGGCAAATTTAATTTTAACGTTGTTTTCTTTAATTCCAATCTAAATAAAAATCAAATAACATTAATAATACTATCACAATACCTTCCAATTTGTTAAATTATCATTGTTATTTATCAAGGTAACTTTTAATGTAAAACCAACATTTCAAATTGAGTAAGGAATTAGTTCACATATTTAATTGGATGTTTATTCTACTTGTACATTTGTTTTTGTTCGCAATTTGAGAACAGTGGGCGCTTTAGAAAACCGAATGGAATACATTAAACCACATATAGAGGATAAAATTATATTTTAAAACGTGAAGAGCTGCGGGGGAGTTTTTTTTTTTTTTTTAGCTTTAGGGATTTGCACAAACTAGCAATGTTTATTTTGAACCAATATATGCAAAGTCACAGACGATTTAATAACAAACCTATTCAAATATAACTAAAGAGGAAGAAGGGTTGGTTATTTTAATAAAGGAAAGAGAAAGAAATTCAGTTAGATGCAATAGACTAAATATGTATTTAAAATCTTAAGGTTAATAATATAAATTACGGAATAAATATTAGCAGAGAAAATAAATTACATAAAATTTATATTAATAGTAAAGATTATTAAAAACATCTTCACACATACTATAGCATTTAAAAACATGTTTTTTTTCAACGATTCCTTTTGCATAAAGTGTCCAATAATTTCACTGAAGTTCCACTAAAAGACCAAAGTTTGTCGGGCAAGCCCGAACTGCACCAGTAATTGAGTGATTAAAAATGTTCACTTAACCCGGAGCCGAATTGCGCCTAGTCTAGTTCAGGTAAAGCATTGCACCTAGTCTAGTTCAGGTAGACGAGGGGGGACGAAATAAACAAACACCAAAGAAAAGACGTTCTCGCCAGTCTTGTCTTCCATTCCTTAGGTAAAGGAATGTAAAAACGCTCTAAGAGCCACCAACAAGATCTGTATTAGCTTTTCTGACATCTGTCTGGCCAGTTTAAACAAATTATCTCGGCAACAGTAACTGTCCAGATGTGTAATTATTTTATTTTCGTTCGGGTTTTGTGTGGACTATTATATTAGCGAAAATTATTGATATGGAAAGAGTTTATAGTGAAAGAGGGAAAGATCTGCTTGTCTTTAATAATTATACTTATCGACAGGTGAATCAATTGAATTTGACGAGGTAAGAAAGGACTGTAAAGCAAAAATATTTACACTTGGTAGCGGAAATATTTCCTCACGGATTGAGAAGACCAACACAACCACGAACCACTAATAGATCAAGAGTTGAACATCCATCAGCAACGCAGGTAAGAGGAAAGCTGAGATGATTGAAGTAAGGCCTTTAAAGTTGATCCACAAAGAGATACATACAGAGGAAAAACTATAAAAACATTGACCCACAAGGACATGAAATGTTTCCGTAACAAGATTAACTGCCAAATTTAGCTAAATCTTCCGACGAAATTCAATTTGCCCTAGATTAAATTGAGCTAAATACTACTCTAGACGAAAACTTTTTGTTAAAAAAAAAACGAAAAAGAAAGGGGCAGTGATATTTTCTTGTGACCCAAATCTTGAATATTTGTGTCAGAATGAAATTGTGTTAATTGATGGAACCTTTGAATACGCACCGAAACATTTTCTTAGGCTTTTTACTGTAAACGGGTGTTTCAAAGGGTCATACATACCTTTGGTCTTTTGCCTACTTAAATACAAGAAAAGGTAGAGCTACATTGAGCTATGAGAATCCTAAAGGACGAGTGCGAGAAGAGACAACTTCACTTCAATTGTTTTTTATACATTGTGATTGATTTCGAGCAAGCGCTCTACGAGTGCATCGTGTCAACATTTCCACAAACCAAGATAGTAGGCTGTCAATCTCATTTGGTACAAACATGGTACGTGAAACAATTGTATTTTACAACTTTACATACATTTTGACTTGATATTTGATTTATTATACTTTTCACTGTTGATTTTTTTTGCACTGCGTTTTAATACCGGTTTGAGTTATACTTTTATGTGCTAATTATAACAGTGGGTTTTGGGATGAGATAGGTTGAATGTAGAGAAAGTAAATCAGAATTTGCCTGGAGGGAAAGTGGAAAACCATTTAGGAAAAACCCCTCCAGTTCACTCGACCAGGATTCGAACCCCAACTTCCTAATCATCGGCTTAGGTAGTTTTGTTCAAAGTGTATATCTGGGAAGGTTTTTAAATTATGAATAAGACTGTATAATTGATATTCAGAAAAAAAATTGAATTATAGTCAGTTTGCTAATGACTAATTTTAAAAGAATTCGAAATCTCTCAAAAATATCTTTAACGATTTTGATTAAAACATACATCCTGGGTATATTTAAGATGACAATTAATACTGTATACTTGGTTTAAGGGACAAAGTCCTTTTAAGGGTAGTTTACTGATGACTCGTTTTCAAAAATTCAAAATATTTTGAAATTATTTTTAAAGATTTTGTTAGTATATAGATTAAGCTCTGTGAAGTGTGTGCCCCTCCAAAAAACCTTTGAATGACTTGTTTTTTATTTTATATTTGTTATTATTACATTATAATTTAGCGTATTGACAATGTTTTTAAAATTGAAATTTTACTCTGATGTTATAATGTTTAATTTTTTTTATATAGTTAAATATAGTTAGGGCCTAATTAGATACTATTTTTTGACTTGTGTCCTTCTTACCTCCCGCTATATCATTAATATTTGTTTATGTTCACAGTTGGCGCGATTAGGGTTTGGTATTGGGGAAGGGGGTATTGGCGCAATTTGGGTCCGGTCTGGGGGCACTTTTAAGCTTTTGGCGCAATTTGGGTTCAAACTAGTAGGATTGGCGCAATTCGGGCAAGCCCAAGTTGGTCTAATTAAAAGATGTGTAATTGTTCTTAATCGATAGTTGTGAACTATATCCTGATTTTGGTAGGAAGAATAGAATCTGGTAGTTAATAATGTTACTAAAACAATTTTAATATGTTCATACATCAAGTCATTTTATCTGCAACTGTGATTTTGGATAGATATTATAAATATTTATAAAATAACACAGATACAATGAAACTGTAGACTGAATCCCAGTAGTTCTAAATTCTGGATAATCCTAACACAATTTTTTGGAAAACTGAGGTAAAAAAAAGAGTCAAATGAAATATATTTTATTGGTTAAAAAGATCAAAGTTAAAAGAGAATTGTAAGAAACGGTGATATCGGATAATAAAGGCTAAATATTTACATGTTATTGTCAATACAATGTGTTTTCCTATAGATAAGAATAATTACAGCACATATCTGTGTTATACATCAGTTAAATAAACGAAAATGTGGGTAACCTAATTGAACTGTAATTTAAAATAAAATAAAATATAAAATAAATCTATATCTCTATATTCTCCCGCTTAGTCAGAATTTTCACTAATCCGGGCAAGCTTCGATGAAAATTATTTCGGATTAACAAGTTTCTAGTGTGATTTGGTAAAATGTTATCAATGTTGGCCGCAAAGAAATATGTTTGAATCTTCTAAAATGTCCGTTCAACCAAAATCAGGGTAGGGTATAGCCTAAGTTTGACTTTGGAAAGGAGTGGGGAGGTGTGTTTCTGTGGGAGGGGGTGAAGAGTTATTAATTGTCCCTAGAATAGTGATAAACAATAACAAAACTAAACAATGCCCTAGTCAAAATAAGTTACAGCTTAGGACCTCACAATTCGCAGGGGTCTAAAAAAAGCTTACATTTAATTATTGTTTCCAATTGGAATACTATAATATAATATATTATAGACATTTTTTATTTTTATTTATTTGAGGTATTTAACATAAACTTTCTGAACCTACCGATTATATCAGCACACGAGAATGTCTATGAACGAGAGCGATAGAGCTTACCAATTTTGCCGGGAAAAGTATTTTCACATATATTCCAGGGTTCTTAAACAGGTCACAATCGACATGAGACCGACGGCTTTACTTACACTTCGAAGGAAGTTGTGCTACGGATTTTGATCACTCAAGAAAAATTCGTTGAGCCCAGATGGGTTTCAACCCACGACCATAAGGTCCTGAGGTGAGAACTTTACCTCAAGACCCCCTAGATCAACTATTAAAAAGATAAAGGCGATCAATTGATAAATATTTACTCAATAAATATATTCCTTTGAAAAATAAATGGTATTTTTCACTATTAAATAACTAAAAGACATACCAGTATGATGTTTTCTAGTTTTGTGAAACTTTTTTGGTGTAATTTTGTTAACAAGGGGCCTCCGGCTTTATATAACGTGGGGCCTCACCTAGTTTAAATCCGGAACTGTAGCTAAAATAAACTCGCAGTTGTTCTCATGTTTTTAACTTGATATGTGACGTTTCAACAGAAAAATACGACAGAAGCTAACTTATAAAAATAAAGGTTTGGTTGCTTCCTTTGACTTTGAAGAAGATAGCAATCATACAAACTTAAATTTATTGTGTTTGGGGCATATATAATTATTTACCCATATTTGTTTTAATCAAATTGATAACTTATAACACATACACACATAAACTATAATTAGTCTTTTTACATATGGAAGCAGGCTAATAAATACTAACAATAACAATTAATCTTATTAGTAAGATATAACATGTTCCATAGCTATGCCTTTAAACTAATTGGGTTACCACAATAATTGTTTTAATGTACTATTGATTTTGTATGCTACTCAGCTTTTACTTTTCAAATTGTATTTATAATAATTAATTTCTGAGAGCAATATAATGATTTATTAAATTTATCTGAGTGAAGGTCATCTTGCTACTTCACCTTGAATCAGGGAATAGAATAAATAGACTATGACGAGATTTAGTTAAAAAAACACATTTTAAAATAATATTACTCGTCAGTAATAAATACCTTTTAAATCCCTCCCTTCATTTTCCAACCAAATCTCGGTGATTATTTTGAAAAGGGTAGGATTTTGTCAGTTTGTTTGGGGTAGAGTGGGTGAGATAGAATATGTCAATTAAAATAGGACCAGCTGGAGGGGCAGGTGGGAAGAGGTGGATTCGTTTTGTTGTTTCAAAACCTTCAACCACTCCTAGTAAGAGTATTTCACCTCTCCCTCACCTCATCAAGTTAAAGAATCATCCATAACCCTCATAGTGTTTTTTTTTCCCCTTATCTTTTTTGACTCTTCCCACCCTTGCAAGTAACACAAAGTGCACAATTAGGCTCCAACCTCCAAACTGTGTTACGTAACTTTTCACATCAAGAGTGAATGTCATTATTTCCTAGGTGACACCGAAATAGAGACTCAAATTTAACACTACTCAGAATAAATTTTAAATTTCAAAATACAAGTATTAATTTATTCAACATTAAATTATAAGATATGTGTTACATACACTGTGATGTACCCCCATGTAACACCATGTAGACATTAGAGCTCCCTCTCTCACAACATCGTTACGTGGCTTACAGTGAGTTATCTTTGTCTCACGACACCCACGACAAAATTGAAGACACGAATCCATCTTTCTCTGTCTAGGACCAATAATTACTACATTGTCTCAAGAGATAACAACAACTAATCTAGTGGTGATTCTTCATTCCTTGGTTTAGTCCAGTGATGCCCAATTAAAAAAAAAAGCAGTTTATTGCTCTGAAAGAGCCCAAACCTCCACCCCTTGGGGATTCTTAGGAGGTAAGGGAGAACCGAATGGCTCTTCCACAGTAATTATTTGGAGAATTCAACATCATTAAAAGATATTTAGAGTCAGTTCCCTTTCTTCTACTTTTTTTTTTCAAAATCTTCTGCTAACACACCTTCAATTTTTTTTTATATGTGTTGAAATCATTGGATGGATACAACTTAATAGGTCCATTAAAAAAAATATTATCAAGCCTATGAATCAAAAAACATAATCGTGTAATGTTGTATAAAATATAATAATGCAGATTTCCCGCTGATAAAACGACAAGTAAAGGTTTCACACTCTTCTAAGTTCAACCAAGTGAAGACTCTTGTATGTTCCCATCCTCCTCGCGTGGAGCTGACGGACGGAACAGCGCGAGTTTGCAGGGGTGGCGTTTCTGGACGTAGGACTCGCCGAGGACCTTACACTCGACTATCAGTCTCTCTCGTACGTATCAGGAACCCGTCGTGGACTTGTGAAGGGTTGCACCAGCAGTTTCTCTTCCTCGTGGACAGGCATCACCAGGTGGTTCTCCACACTGGGACGGGATAACAGCATCTTGGAACTACCACTGCGTGAACTGGCGTTTGACATGTTGGTCATCAGGCTGCGCTGATGGCCCATCGAGCCCTCCCGACTGGAACGAAACAATCAAACAGTCAGTGGACAATGCAGGTTTTAGTATTCTTTTGTAAACATTTGTATTTTGACACAATGGTATAGTCTATGAGCTAGGGATGACTAAGGTAGTTTTAGAGAAAGAAAACCCATTCCCCCTTCACGCATGCCAAAGTCTACATCTTTTAAATTCACCTTCCTCATCCTTAACAGATTAGTACAATGGAACGTGAAAGGAGACGTGGAAGAAAATAAGGTTTAGTACCTGATAGAAAGTTGAGGCACTGGAAAATAACAAAAAATATGATACATGTTTGGTGTTTTACGTTCCTTATAAGAGTAAGGTTTCTTTCCGCACTTACAAAAGTACGCCACCCATCCTTATCTTGAGCTATCTCTACCAGTTCATTCACCCTATTACGTCTTATCCCTATCTTGAGCTATCTCTACCAATTCACCCTATTACGTCTTATCCTATCTTGAGCTAGCTCTCTCTACCCAGTTCACCTCATTAATCTTTCCCAATCTTGAGCTAGTTCTATCCAGTCCACCTCATTACACCCTATCTCTATCGTGAGCTAATTCTATCCGATCCATCTCATTTCCCCTATCACTATCTTGAACTAGTTTTATCCAGTCAAACTCATTAGACCTTATCCCTATTTTGTGCTCGTTATATCAAGTCCACCTCATTACACCCTATTCCTATTTTGAGAAAATTCACCAGTCAACTTCATTACCCCATATCCCTATCTTGAGCAGCTCTATACAGTCCACCTCATTACACCCTATTCCTATCTGAGCAGCTCTATACAGTTCAACTCATTACACCCTATATCTTTCAGGTTCATTCTAATTATATCTTCCCATCTACTAAATCCATCCTGTTGGTCTCTTCTTATTAGGGTTTGCAGTCAGTACACTAAACATGTTCTAGATTCTCCATCAACGCTGCATGTCCTGCCCACAGTAATCTACGAGAATTGATCATCCTAACAATATCTTTTAATGAGCACAAGCTATGGGACTCATCATTATGTAAACTCCTTCTGTCCACAGTAGCCTCATCCCTTTTTGGACCAAATATCTTCTAAGCACTTTGTTTTCGAAATCCCTACACCATTTTGTCATGTAAGGTAAGAGACCACGTTTCTCACCCATAGATTATTATTATTATTATTATTATTATTATTATTTATTATTATATATTTTAGCACCGCGTCTTATACCTTCGGGTATCGCACTTACGCTATGTGTAATGGTAGGGTGATTGTGAGTTTTAAAAGAAGACCTACAGTTTAAGGGAATCCGAAAAACGGGGGAGGCCTGGCATTCCACACATTCAAGAAAGTTTGGTCAAGGTGAAGAAGGGTTTGGAAACAATAAATCTTGCGGGACCGAGGATTGAACCCGCTCCAGCCAGAAGTCGACCCTTACCCCCAGACACCAGGTCACCCCCACATAAGAACACCGGGTTAAATTATGGTTTTGTATATTCTGAGTTTTAAAATTCCTTTTAAAGCAGGCAAGATGTCAACAATTTCTTGGGCCCAGTAATAGCATGCTTCCCACTATATTTTTTTTAAAAATATTCAATTTAATATTGTTACTGCTAGTTAAAATTGTTCTTAATATTTAAACTCACTGTCAATGATAGCTTCTCGAAGTAATCTATAAATTTCATGCCCAATCTGTGTTTTCTTGCACCATTATATTTTCCTTTCAGCGTTTTACTTCAAACCTATTTACTTACTAAGCCTCTCATAAAAGTCTGCATTTCTTCACCAGTTTCATTCCTTTTTTCCCCAAAAAAGCTAAATCCTTGCGTATCATGTAGCTCCACTGTACTTTAAATGTGAACCCTTCCCCAATCATTTGTCTAACCATAAAAGCCCCCAAACCCTCAGTGAGTTTTCTTTGCGTGTGGGTTAAACTTTAAATTAATTCCAGAGCAGTTTTTGATAGGTTTTTACCCTTTTGCCACAAGAGACCTCCAAAGAAAGGTCCCCACCGAAATTGTCCCTCATTTGAATTGTTTCCCGGGGGTTTTAAATTTTTAAAAACTTTTTTTTGGATTTCCCTCGGTTACAGCCTGAAGAAACAAGTATGCCAAATTTCAAGTTGCTTTGCTCATCTGGAAGGAATAACTTTTAAAGTCAGTGAGTGATCAGCCTGTGGTTTTATAGTAGTATAATGGGTACACTGAATCTCCTGTTTCAAACATTATGAAAAAAGACATCGAAACCGTTCCCTCCATGATATCAGTTAAACAAACCTCAATTAGATTGACAAGTTTTTTGGGTAGTTCTAACTTTCTTTTTTAGCACCGCTCTTACTACCCGTTTGGGTTTCACGGACGTACTAATTCGCTAATTAATTTAGGATGAGACAGGTTATATTATAGGAAGTGTAAACATATTTGGTGGAGAGAGAGTGGAAAATCACTTCGGAAAAACCCCCTTCATTACACCGACCAGATTCGACTTTGATCTCCCGCATCGGCAAATTGGCTTAACATGAGAGTAGCGGTTAGACCATGCTGCCCCCGGGGATAAATTATCCCAAAATTAAAGTAAGGTTAGAAAAAATAAAAAAAACCACTTTAATTTTAAATTATTAAATTTTTAGCACCGCATCTTACTACCGTTCGGGTTATACGACTTAACTAATGTTAATGGTAGGGTGATTGTGAGAAAGAAATGGAGGACCTACAGTTTAACGGGGATCCTAACCGGTGGAGAATGCATTCCCCACATCACAAGATGTATTGTCAGAGGTGAAGGGAAGGGGTTTGGGAATCGATAAATCTGTGTCGGACAGAGGATTGAAATAAAAAAAACTCCATAGAAAAAATTTTGTAGAGCGTCACTATCCAATGATTTGAAAAAAAGTTTTTTGTATAATTAAAAACCCGGAAGTTGGATTAAGAATAATAATACTTTGTCTGCAATACTAAAAAACAACAACCCCCCCCACTAAAATATAAAATTTTAAATAATAATAACCCTTGCATAACTTTTTTACAATAAATGAAAATGAAAATGAATTAATGAAATTATAATGGGAAGAATGAATATAAAAAAACCCGACACGTAAACCCGACTCAATGAGGGGGAAAGGGGTTTTTTGGGAGAAAAGGGGGGTCACGTTTTGGTTGCGGAAATTAGGTTCTTTGTCAATTCGAATAGTCGCCTTTCGACTGTATTATTAAAAAATTATAAGGGAAAGTTGTACGGTATATATTTTTCAGACGGGGGGATTTTTTTTATTTATAAAGTGAAGTGGTTGGTTTTTTAATTTACTAACAAAATTATCGTTCTAAAATTAAAATCGCTTGATTTTTCATATAATGAATGTTGGGTTTTTTTTTACAAAGATTTTACCTTTTTTTTATCATCGCTTTTCTCATCTGTTCAAAATTATATGCATAATGACAATTCTCTAATGGTGTGGGAGGGAAGGGAAATTTTTAGAGGAATTTCCCCATTTGGTGGAAGGAGCCCGGGGAAAAAACCCAAGGAAAAACTAGCCTCAGTAGACCTGATGGTATTCAAACCCGTCATCGCAGCCAACTAACAAAAAGAATGAACCTTAGCCCCATTCGAAAATCGATGCAGGTGTTTTCACGTTCAAAATTAAAACCTACCCCTTCTGAAAGTTCGTCTAAACCCCCTCCAACTACACAGAACAACGACAGAATATTTCTGACAAGTGTGGGGTTATCCGAAGGGGAACATTGTAAAAAATGTGTTTGTTGTTCCTTTCCCCCAAACCGATCCACCATTTGTGGGTTTTTTTTTCCGCGCATCAAATAATGTTCGTGTTCGGTTCTGTTATAGTTTGGGACTTCTACGGAACAGTTCAGCGAATATTTCCCCCAAAACAAACATTTTAAATGATAATATCCCCCCCCCCCCTTTTTTTTCTAGCAGATTGTAGAAATGAGGGTCAAAAGAGAACAGAAAAACTTAAAAAACTCTATAAGCCACAAAGGGAATCGTATTCCTAAGGACCCAAAGACTTTAAAAATCGGGCAAAATAAGCTAGATGGAAATAATTAAGAGTTTTCCAAGTATGGAACACGCTGCGAACATGTTCGCAACTTTTCTGTTCAAACTGGGGACTCGGCCACAGCGAAAGAAAAATGAAATTTATTTTAAATCGGGACACTGGCCACAGCGAAAAGAAAAAATTTAAATGTTTTTTTTCAAGTTGGAACTCGGGCCCCAGCGAAAGAAAAATGAAAGTCATTTTCAATTCTGGACACCGGCCACAGCGAACGAAAATGAAAGTCTTTTCAAGTCTGGACACTCGGCCCCAGCGACAGAAAAAATGAACATGTTTTTTTCAGTTGGACACTCGGCCCCAGCGAAAAAAAATGAACAGTCATTTTCAAGTCGGACCCGGGCACGCAAAAGAACAATGAAATTCATTTTCAATTCTGGACACTGGCCACAGCAAACAGAACAATGAACTGTTCTGTTTCAAGTCTGGACACTCGGCCAGCAAAAGAACATTGAACTGTTCTGTTCAAGTCTGGACACTTTTGGGGCCACAACGAACAGAACAATGAAATGTTTGTTCAAATCGGAAATTCGGCCAAGCGAAAAGAACAATAACATTTTTTTTTCGGGCTGGACACTCGGCCACAGCGAACAGAACAAAGAACATTCATTTTCAAGTTGGACACTCGGCCCAGCGAACAACAATGAACATTTTATTTTCAAGTTGGACCTCGGCCACAGCGAACAGAACAAAGAAATGCTTTTTCAAGTCGGACCTGGGCACAGCGAACAAAAAAGAAATGTTTATTTTCAAGTTGGACACTCGGCCCAAGCGAAAGAACAAAGACATTTCTGTTCAAGTTTGGGCCTGGCCCGGAACGAAACAATGAAAAAGTATTTTAGGTCTGGACACTCGGCCACAGGAAAGAAAAATGAAAGTTATTTTCAGGTTGGACACCGGCCACAGCGAAAGAAAATGAAAAATGTTTTTTTCAGGTTTGGACACTCGGCCCAGCGAACAGAACAATGAAAAGTTTTTTCAAGTCTGGACACTCGGCCCCAGCGAACAGAAAATGAAAATTTATTTTCAAGTTGGACCTCGCCCACAGCGAACAGAACAAAGAACATGTTTTTTTCAAATTTGGACACTCGGCCACAGCGAACGAAAAAAAGAAAAATGTTCTGTTTTAAGTTTGGACCCGGCCACAGCGTCGAACAAGAAATGTTATTTTCAGGTCGGGGCACTCGGCCCCAGCGAACGAACAATGAAATGTTTTTTTCAGGGCGGACACTGGCACAGCGAACAGAACAAGAACATTTATTTTCAGGTCTGGACACCGGCACGCGAAAAGAACAAAGAAATGTTTTTTCAAGTCTGGACACTCGGCCACAGCGAAAAAACAATGAACATGTTATTTTCAAGTCTGGACACTCGGCCACAGCGAACAGAACAATGAAATGTTATTTTCAAGTCGGACACTCGGCCACAGGAAAGAACAATGAACATGTTTTTTTCAAATTTGGAATTGGGCCCCAAACGAAAGAACAATGAACTGTTTGTTCAAGTTTTGGACATTCGGCCCCAGCGAACGAAAAATGAACATGTTTTTTCAGTTGGGGCACTCGGCCCAGCGAACAGAACAATGAACATGTTTTTTCAGGTCTGGACACTCGGGCCCCAGCGAACAGACAAGAAATGTTATTTTCAGGGTTTACCTCGGCCACGCGAACAAAAAATGAACATGTTTTTTGGGCTGGACACTCGGCCACAGCGAAAGAACAATGAACATGTTTTTTAAGTCTGGAACTCCCCGGGCCCCAGGAACAGAACAATGAACATGCATTTTTAAGTCTGGACACTCGGGCCCCACGAACAGAACAATGAACATGTTTTTCAATTTGGACACTCGGCCCCAACGAACAGAAAAATGAACTGTCATTTTTTAAAAATCGGCACTGGCCAGCGAACAGAACAATGAACTATTTTTTTCAAGTCTGGACACTCGGCCACAGGAACAGAACAATGAAAATGTTTTTTTCAGGTTGGACACTCGGCCACAGCGAACAGAACAATGAACATGTATTTTCAAGTCTGGACACTCGGCCACAGCGAACAGAACAATGAACATGTTTTTCACGTCTGGACACTCGGCCACAGCGAACAGAACAATGAACATGTTATTTTCAAGGTCTGGACACTCGGCCACAGCGAACAGAACAATGAACATGTTATTTTCAAGTCTGGACACTCGGCCACAGCGAACAGAACAATGAACATGTTATTTTCAAGTCTGGACACTCGGTCACAGCGAACAGAACAATGAACATGTTCGTGGAAATGTTCGTGTCCGTATTTATGTTCAAGTCTGGACACGGCTTTAGAGAACGTAACTACTACATTTTTACCCACTTAAATGGTAGCATGGTCTAAAGGTTGGCGCACCCATGTACGTACCACACCGTATCGGTATTTCTACATTATTTTATGTGAAAATAAGGAAACACTCATATCGGGAATATTTTTTGAGCCGATGCGATAAGCCAAAGTGAGTGCCTACTCTAAGGCATCACGCTCGCAACATATTGAATTGCCAGTGATGAGATTGGGATTCAAATCCCAGTCAAGTGTAATGAGGGTGGCTTTTCATAATCTGTTTTTCACTCTCTCTGAACGCTCCCTCTCATACGTTCAAACTTCTTCATCCCTAACTCAAAAGGATAGATTTG